>CAJNOQ010007091.1:0-12736 GCA_905250885.1 Didymodactylos carnosus
CACTAAACAAAGTTTTGACTATTTCAGTATAAAATCTTTTCCTGTTAGACTTACTGTGCCAAACATCAAAGATGAATCTTAAAAATGAATATACAATCTTGTAGAGAATTAAATTGTCTATGGTTTGGTATAATAAGGAATTTTTTTTTGAGACGATTTGTAAATTCATGGTTCTAGAAATCATTCCAGCGCTTGTGGGGCACTTTTTAAGTGTAAAACTCATATTTTTCATTGAAAAATAAAGACTAAATTCTTTATATCTCAGAGAATTTAAATTATTTCTTCAAATAGTTTTCTGAAAACACGAAAAAGAGGAGTTTTTTAAGCTAGTGTACCCTTAGTCTTGAGAGTGAAATGATACTATTCCGTTTCATAGAGAGACAATAAAAAGTCATACGGTTTTTTCCCATAGAACTAGTTAGCCACTGGAAGAAGAAACACATAATATTGTTATGGTAGTTTTTTTTATTTATTTTATTAAAAAAAAAAGAATTTATTTTATGCAGTTGATTTTCTAAGTTTAAAACATTCGATTGTGCTTGGCATCCATGTTAACTTGTTCATTGACGAAAATTCAGAATTTTTCCTACAGTCTGTATAGTATTTTATTCTCTCATTTGTAAATTTTGTATATTTCTGTTTTTTTCTGGACATCGACTGTTTTTCGTTCATACGATTTTTAATCATATACACTGGTATATGTTTATTCACTATTTTTTTCTTACAATACCAAGTAAATAAAAAATATTGTAAATATAAATGGAGTAATGGCGTTAGAAGAGCTGCAAACCAGTGAAAATAAATTGAATAGATAATAAGATAGGATTGAATTTTGATAACATAATGTGTTAATAGAAGGGCAGATATTACGTATGGAAAATAAACAATAACAGATAAAATATTGATAAGAATAAGATTTTTGACAATGCGAGATGATATTGATTTGATTATTTGATTTTTTGTTTGAGAAGGAATAAGTAATGTTTCTGAATCAACTATTAATGATGATGATAATTCTTCTTCTGTCATGGAGGACGTCCTATTCATTATATCACTACTATTACTACTATTTGTCAGGGTCACCGATACAACATCATCAATAATTATTGACGAACGAAGAGAAGCTTCATAGGATGATGTGCGAATTTTTTTTGTTCGATGATTATGTAATTCTTCATGTTCTTCTTTTATATGTTGATTTGATGGTGACCATGTTGTCTAGAATAAGAATTATTATGTAGATTAACACTAGTAGATTTCAGCCATTTATTTTCTATTTAATTAATTTTCTAGAATAATCAAGTGAAAAAAAACGTTTTCCTACTGAATTGTTAACAGAGTTTATATATTTAAAGGAATTAAAATTTAAATATACATTATAAATCAAGTTTATCACAATTTTTCTATTCATGTTTCATCAAAGGTCGTTTCTCGTCAAATAATATGAATATAAATATTGTATCGTCTTATGTAGAGAAATTATATGACATAAAAAGTTTATATTGGTATATATACTTATAAATATAATATAACATTTTAAACATACATGATAGTAATTTAAAAAGAGTTGAATGATGATTGAGCAAAGTAGTAGTATTTGAAGAGTATGAAAGTATTTATTAACTATCATAAACAATCGACCTTATAGTTTTATGTAAGCAATATTAGGAGTTGTTAAAATGACAAGAAAAAAAAATGACGTTTTGTGACAAAATAGCAGAAATTTGGTGTTAAAAATCAGTTAATCTGATATTTTCAACATCTATTAAATATAAAAACTTACCTCAGTGTGAAAATTATTAACACATTGATCTCTCTTTTTACCAATAGTAAAATGATCATTGGAATAATTTTCAAATGTTGATGTTGTAATCGGTCGTTTATCAGTTAGATTAAAATTCAGTACATTTTGAATCAAACTATTTAATTCAACAATTTCACAATGATGAGATTTAACATTATTATCAAATAAAATTTGATTTGTTTTATATTTTGATATATTTTTCTTATTGTGATTCATTTTTTTCTGTCTAATATATGTAACAATAGATAATAATGAGATTAATAAAGACAAACATAAGGGTATAATATATGTTGTTACATAGAGTAATGCTAATACGGGAGAATATGTATAACGTTGAAAAAGACTAAATGGAAAATAATCGCTCAATTGACTAGTAGTAGATAATTGTTGTTTGTTCAATCGTTTAATAATTAGTGAATTTCTTTCAGATAACCATAATATTGGTGAAAATGCGATAATGGGTGTAAGCCAAATGATAATGACAAATAGAATAGGTTGATATAAACGAATTGATATTTTATTTGATGATGTTTTTTGTATAAAATAAAGTTCAATTGTTAATAATAATAATGATAATATTTGTACAGAATCGATGACATGAAAACCATATAACCATAATCTCCATGTATATGAAATTGGTGTCCATATATTAGTT
Organism: Didymodactylos carnosus; assembly: GCA_905250885.1. Taxonomy (NCBI): domain Eukaryota; kingdom Metazoa; phylum Rotifera; class Eurotatoria; order Philodinida; family Philodinidae; genus Didymodactylos; species Didymodactylos carnosus. The sequence goes on from CAJNOQ010007091.1 coordinate 2,460, forward strand.
ACAGATGTTTGAGTGAAAAAAAATGGTATTAACCAAAATGAAATAAATAATGATGCTATAGATGAACTAAATAAATTTGATTTTGATAATGTTAATAATCGACCATTATTTAGATTATATTGAAAACGTTTAAATATTAAATACCATAAATGAAATAAATTAATACTTAATATTAATACAATTAATGTTAATGCCGTATAAAAGTTAAAATTTGATAAAATACTATTCATCATTCTTATATTTGTCTCTTACTAAAATAAAATATCTTAAACAAATGTTCTGTTACTTATTATTAGAGTTGAACTTTACAGAGAACAAGTAAAAATAAAAGAGAGACATATAGAGAGATCATGTTTAATCAGAAAAATTTGTCAAAATGTTGTACACAAGAGTGAAGGGCGGATGAATTCTATTCTAAATAAAAAAAGTTCGTTTGTATATGATCTTTTCTATGAGGCATGACTCTTAACTTAGAATGTGATTAGGCAAAAAAAAAACTTTTTTTTTAAGTAGAAATTGAGGATTCCAAACGTGTTATTATTGTTCTTAATTTCAAAAAATTTTCATCAAATTTATCTAGAAAACATTCATCTTACATGTAAGACTCAAACAATGGTAGGAATTTTTAGTATGTATAACAGTGAAATTTACTTGATACAGACAAAAAAAAAAAAAAATGATATTCTTACCTTCACCAGTGATTTAGATAAATTGTTTCTGGAAATTATTCTTGTATCATCCATTGATTGATAGAATACGTTCATTGTTCATTTAATAAGAGTGGAGAGTAAAAGTGTTATTTATAGGTGAACAGTTTGGTACTTCAAGTGCCAACATAAAGAACACTCGATGTGATAACAGCTCTAATTCTCTCTTTTCTCTCTCTTTATTTTTCAAAATGAAAAAAGCAAATAAAAAGTATTCCTAAAAAACACTATCAGATGAACTGTGTTAAATGGCATTTATTTTATTTACTGTACACAATCAATCGTACGTCTATGTTGAAGTAACCTTTTGGAACTAAAAATTGTGTGCTTTAGGGTCAAAAATTATTGAAACAAGAGAAGAAAGACTATATGTTTGTTGTTTTATTCATATAATATATATCTACATATAGTAGTTGATATATGAGATGAGAATATCGCTGTTTTTTTTTTTATTCCAGTAGATTAAATGAGAGAAAGGAGGAGAAACTCGAAACATATTGTATATCTTGTACTAATAGAGTTTTGATTGAACGTTGAAGAAAAAAAAAGAAACGTTTGTTTTCCGTTTCATTGACATATCTCTATATAATCTTATTCTTTCGCTTACTATGGATTATCCATTGCGATATTGCATATATACATAGAAAAAAAAAGAATAAAAGTTAAACAGTTTTGTTTATACAACATCATTAATTAGAGACAAAGTGTAACACATGTTCGACAACAGTGGCGGAGTTATTAGATCTCAAAAATTCAAATATATTTCTACTTACGAGAGAACATTTCCAACTGCATTCCAGTCTATTTTCTCATGAAAAACAGACGTTTTTTTAGCTGAACATAAATATGATATCCGTTTGTGTCCTTGAACCTTTTCAATACGGTCTCTAAAGATCCATTAATGTCTTTTTACAATTTAAACATTCTGACACATTCGTGGTGTGATTGTATATAAAAAACTTTCAGTACCAAAGCACAAGTTTTCGATGAGATATACATTCTTATTTCTCAGTTTTGCTATAATCTCTCTACAACACGTTGTGATAACAAAATTCTATATTTCATCGAAAACGTGTTCGTTGATTCTGAAAATATTATCTTTGTTTAGCACTGTATGCACTACAATCTGGGTACATCAAAATGTTTAAGTTGAAAGATTTAGAGGGTCTTCAAAGATAGATTTTGAAAGATCCATGGGCACAAATGGACATCATATTTATGTTCAGCTCAAAAACTTATTCGGAAAAAAATCCTGTTTTTTGTAGAAAAAGTGGCTAAATGTTCTTTCGTCATACATTATTTTAACCGAAATTTGAGGTCATTTTTGGCTTTAAAGCACATTGTAAGCAATGTTCATCCAACATTTTATTTAAGATTGTATAGGAAAATCGAAAGATTTTTTTAAACACTCCTTTACTGTTCAAAACAAGTTCGATCATGCTGATATGATCAAATATGAACAAGATGTTTGACTCATATGTAAACATAATCGAAAATATGATCAGTTATCTGTTCGGTGTCATATTTAATAAGCATACTTTTTTTTTTAATAACACTGTAATGAATGTGAAAGCGAAATATTGTGACTAATATTACTTTTCTTCTATAAGGCATCGCAGGCATATTTTTATTTAAGAAGTAAATAGAGAAATTATAACAAAAGAATAAAAGTACGTTGTTCGTGAGTTACACCTGATTCTTTTGGGTTGAGAAGATCATGATTAAAATAATAAAGATCATGTAATAGTGTATCATTCAATTTACTCTCTTTTTTGTACAGGTATACAAATACGATTAAAAGTCAAATATTGAAAATTTTATGTGCAGAATCGACAAAAAAAGAACGACATTGAACAAAATAAAGTTTATATGATCAACAGCAACAGACCATTTTCTATTTGCCAACTAATCAATCTAATCTTTTATGTAGTGTATCCGAGTGTATCTCTCGCTTGAACACTCGCTGTTTGTTTTTTTACCTGTCTAGAGCGCATGAATTTAGCAAGACTACACCATTTACTATAGCCAGATTAGTATGTGTAATCTAGTTACATTTTTTCTTGAGAAGAATGAAGCTATACACACATACACTCATCTCTGAAATCTACCAAGTCATTCACCCAGTGGTGCGACTACAGAGACGGAGATAATGGACTACGGCTCAATGGAGCCTGAGTCCTCGTGCAATAAAAACATTTCTATAAGTGTTTGATCCAAACTTCGTTTTTCATTCGGATTGTATGCAAAATCTTTCTTGAACATGAGTTAACGTCAATGCTAAGCAGAAATTTCGATTGGCATAACCTACTCCATCGTTATGCTGGTGTAGAAAAAACCTGTCTGTCTAACTGCGTTTGGATGATAAAACCATTATTGAAAGACTAGATTTTTCAAAGAACTTCGAAAACTCAAAAACGTTTCTTGATTTTGGCAGACAAAAGAGTTTCTGTTTCGATACTATGTATTGTTGCAGATAAATTGCAAATAATTATGACTCAGACGTCCAGAAATCCTGGTAACGTTCTTGCGTTTTCTATTCCCAGGTTTCTTTGAAGGTACAAACATTTTTTCCTGTACATCAGTTAGAATATTCGACAAATAAGAGTCGTCCTTTCTCACTATAGAATCTGCATTCAACATACATCATAATCATCATAAAATATGATCATGCACAAAAAATTTTATTGAAAACTTTCTCTCTTCGTCAAAAGTGAGCGTAAAATAGCTGTCTTTCAGTAATCATTAACAGCTACCTCTTTAAACTCATATCATAGACAGGGGAGAATCAGGACTACATTTTGGTAAAAAGAAAAGGTTTTCACATCTCTTGGATCAGGGTATATTAGCATTGTATGTAAAAGAAGTAAAACACATATATCGCATGAACCATGTAGAAAAAGAGGTCGATACTGGTCGGGTGATCAGCATTCGATGAAAGCTATGACCACACAAAATTAGAAGTCACTAGCTATCGTGCTTCTTAAGTTACAGGAGTATCGATACTTTTGCGGAGTACTTTATTCGTTTGCTTATTTCTTGTCTATGTTATATCAACTTACTATACTTATTAAAAGTTGAAGTAAAAATTTATTGAAATAAAACTGTTCAAAATCGGAAGAAAAAATTCAATGTCTATCTCTTCAAACTTTTTTCTGTTTTGTTTTTGATTTTGGTAGGATAGATGAAAATGGTAGGGCAGGAAACTGCTCTTCTTTTACTCCAGGATCCAAAGCGTATTTGTCGTCATATTACACTGACAATTCTTTGTTAAAAAGTTAACAAAATAAAAAATTCAGTGAACAATAGAAAAAAGTCATAATACTTAGAAAACAACGCATTTGTATATTATCAACTGTTACCTGCAAAGAAATATAAAAAACCACCATCAACTTTGGAGTTAGAGTGCGAGACGCCTTCAGACAGTTGTCATTTTCACGAGATTACTGTTTGCATGAGAATGACTGGATGCTATTCAAATTTTTGAGTACAATGTGATTTTAATTTACAAAACTTTTCTTCTTGGTAGGAGTACCAATAAAATTATACTTTAATCTTGTTGAATATAAAATAAACTGGATAAGAGGAAAAAACGATGTTTCCGTCATATCAAACTATTCCAGCTGACGTCAGCCCTCAAGTGGTAGAATAAAGTCTGAAATAGGTTTCTTGCTCCACAACAAGAATAACAAATGTTCCAGCATTTAACAACGAGATTTTATTCTCTGTAATACTACTACGGGGATTTGATTGAATGACATGATTAAGTGTTAAACGCTAGACTTTATCTTTAAAAATTTTGTACTTAAATTTTTTCTATTTTCTGAAACTAATTAATTAATAATAAATAACAATTCTGAATACACCAACCAGGTCGTTGTCTAAGGTATTAACGGTTTAGTGCTAAAAACCTGTATAGTGTTTCCAAATTCCGTTGTTTACATTTAAGAAGGTCAACGGTCATAGAGGAGCGCTATTCTAATGAATTAATGTAAGTAATGTCTAAAAATTTGATTTTTGTTTCTTGTATTTTTAGTTTCTCTTTCAGACACCACGAACAAAAGTTTTCTATTGATTCTTACGTACTCGAAGGTTTTTCAGGCTATTTCCACTAATGTATAGGGCTGTGTTTTCGGCGAATAAACGACTTTTTGTATGTAATGGTATTTATAGTCTAAGTACTCTTCAGAATTTTCCTCGATAAAATGAATTACGCTGAACATGAGCTGTTTTGTTTTTCAGAAGATTTGTAACCCACTTGTACAGGGAAGCATCTAACGTCCAGAGTTTTCTCAAAACGTCTTCGATACCAGACTGAGTCAAAATGCAGTTTTTACATCAAAAAATATAACTCCAACATGTCTGGTTTTTGCTAAGTTCTTTTTTGCAAAATGTATTATATTTAGTAAATTATTGATAATTGATCTTCCTGGCCTAAAGCCATTCATATTGATTGTTGAGTAGTCACTTCTTGTCTTTTTATCTAACAATTTTAGTAAATCATTTTTAACTATACGTTCTAATAGTTAATAACGTCATCTACAGGTTTACCCTTTTTCAAAATGGGAATAATATACGGTTTTTTTCTATTCATTAGGAACATAGCCTGTTTGAATTCTACTATTGAATAGATGTCGTAAGTAATCAAGCTGTAGTTTTGTCCAGTTTTTCAAACATTGATTGTGAGTATTATCTGATCTAGAAGATGTATTTTTCAGCGTTTTGATATGTTGTAATATCTCATGATTGTTTAGACAACATTGTGTTTAGAAAGATTATTCATTGTTTTTATCATTTCTGATATAGTTCTAAACGATACGTATTTCAATCTGTTTGATTGAAGTTGAAATGAATTCATATCGATACTTATATAAAACCTAATGTCTCGCTGACATCGAATATTAGCAGATAATGATCTGATTTACTTACAAGCATTAGATTAAATTGAACCAGAGTCATTAAAGCGTATAGTTGTGTTTTAATCTAATTTGTCTTGAACATGTTACATTTCAAATGTTGTCATTTTATCTTCAAATATATTTCATACTTCATTCTGTAATATAACTGATTCAGAATCTTTCCGTTTCAATTTGTTTTTTTTCGATTCTAGATGTTTATGTTTTGCATTGATATCTCCCATGACACCGAATTTAGATAACAACTTAATAGTCTCTTTTTCTCTTTCTAATGGGTTAATTGTTGTCAAATTTGTTTTAGATATAAAATTCATATAACAAAGTCATAATATCGTCGAACATACTATTTTTGAAAAATCAATAACCTTTATAATCATAATGAAATATTGACTAATAAATCAGATAAACGAGTAAAATATAAAACTGATAATTGAAACATACGATTTTATATTGTGCACTATTTTCTCACAATTGTACGATTTATGTTAAATTATTTACGAATCTTAGTAGTGTATTCACTTTATCTTGGTATGTAACAATTTTTAATCCAAAATATTTGAAAATGTTTCATATTTCAAATATAGATGATAAATTATTAGCCATAAATAAAATTTTAAGATTAAAAGACTAACTGATTGTCTATAGAAGATTTAATCTGTTTTTAAATATTAATTAATCAAGAACATTCGCTCTATAATTTTATTATACAACGAAGTAATGAAATAATTCTTACTTCTATTGTTTTAAAGCAATACTAAACTAAAATCATAAAAAATATGAAAAAATAGAACTAAATTCAAACGGGCGTAATATTATTCTTCAGTTTGACTTTGATGTCTCTCAAGGATGTTGTGGAGGGACTATTGTTATTATTGGCACTATTGTTTACAGCTGTCACTCGTGTTAACGAATATTTTTTATATTCACTCATTTTTTTGCAATATAAACAGCATAAAATAAGTTGTTTACACTCGTGACGTAGTTGATTATTCATAATACCGTAAACAAATGGACTAGTACAAATTGATACGCAATAAATAATAGTTAGTAGAACGTATATATCCGGATGAAGATGGCCACGTTTATCATACGCTCGAACAAGACCGTATGGAAGATAACCAAATAAAAATATAGCAAATAGACTAAAAATAAAATAAAATAATAAATAATAATCTAATTTATTTATACTTTTATTTAAAAAACTTACCTTCCAAACATTTTTGTTATTCGAATTTCTCGTCTTAATGTTTGTGTATTGGACGTTTGCATTGAACGTACTTGTTTCATTCGTGAAACATGTGTAGCACGAGCAACAAAAATAAATATACCCAAAAAACAGAATATAATTATACTCGCTGGTAATAATATTAAAATAAATACGTTTATTATTATTTGTAGTCGACCAATAAATTGACATCGTAAAATTTGTGGTGAATAAGAAATTGTATAACGACGAAATGATGGAATACAAGCAGCAATAGGAACTAATCGTGTTATTATTAATGAAACGGTAGCATAAGTTTTTAATGACATTTTACGTAATAATTTATGGTAAACAACAGCAACATAACGATGAATAGCTATTAGACAATGATGCCAAAGTAAACAACCCATACAAAAACCAGAAAAATAAACAACAAGATCACATAATATTCTACCACCTAACCATTCACGATTTGCATATGATAGACCAACAAAAAATTGATTAAAACCAATATTCATTAGATCATTGACTTGTAACTAAAAAATGGAAAATAAATACTAAATTATATATAAAAAAAATGATTATATTTTGTTTTATCTACCTAAACTAGTATATTCATCTAGATACTCTATATTTTGTAAACAAATTTTTCAATATTTTTTTGTTATATTCTCTTTTTTCAACTCATAATTTTAAATACGATAAGACATAATTTAAAAATTCTATCTTTTTATTTTAATCTAAATTCTATTTTCTATTTATTATTATTATCTAATACTTACAGAGACAATAAATATGTTTATAATATTTGATCTTAATTTTTTAACTGATAATATTGTGGCCAATAAAATAATATTACCAACGAGTCCAATAAATATAAATATAAATGCGAACATAGCAGCAATAAATGTTGCTTCACGAGTCGGTGTTAATTTTTCATCGATTGAATCATTTGTCCAAGTCAATAGACTTCTATTCATATCATTTATTGTTAATGTTTGACGATGTTGAGTCTTATTGTAATATACATAAGTATCATAACTCATTAGAAAAATATTCTAGAAAAAAAAAGAGAAAAAGAGAAAAAAAAATAAAAAAGGGAAAAAAAATAGAATATTATAAATCAAATACTAATTTAGAATATATAAAAATATTTTTAAATATTGATTAGTGTCTATATTTGATTTTGAAAAAAAAAAAAAAAAAAAATTCTAGTCTCACTCATTTGTTTCACCATTCATAATTAAACAATTCATTCTATGTCGAAAAAAATTTAAAACTTTATTATTTTCTCGTGTGACTTTTTTTCTAGAAAAAAGAAAGAAAGAAAATAAGAAAAACCTGATGAACGTATTTATGTCAAAATAATAACTCTCTCTAATTAAATTAAACTGTGTTCCCCACATCGTTTAGTCTTTGTTACATTTTATTGTTATTAAAGATATTTGATTATGGGTGCTTTTTGTTTAAAAAAAAAAAAAAAAAAAAAGAAAAAAATCAATGTTGTAATAGTGGGAATATTTTTACTTATTGTTTTCTTTATTTCCCACAGGAAATAGGATTTTATCTATACGGATGTGTTGACTATTTATTCTTAGCACGTAACAATAATCCTCTTATCTTTCTCTTCTCTACGTTTAATGATGATTGTTGTATTTTAAACGTGCTAATAAAACGAAAAATGAGAAGAGTATATACTCGACAGTCAAATTTCCTCGATCATTTTCCAACTAATACTTTAAGTTTTCATTGACTGCTAATTGGACATTTAAAACTATTTACTAACATCATAAAATACACAAACGTTTTTTTTTTTGTTTTTTTTTGTTTCTTTTTTTTTCCTTGTTTTTTCTTGTTTTTTCTTTTTTCTAACACGAACGAAACGACGAAAACGAATATAATATTTTTTCCAACAATATAAAAAATAAATTCTATTTTGATGAATTTCTATTCTACACGAATAGTTGTTTAAAAATACGAAAACAAAAAAAAGCATCGATCTTTTTCTCTAAAAAAGAATTGATGTTCATTATAGTTTAACTAATGACAAAGTTGAGAATGTTCACAATGGACTAGAACACGATCTCAATGATTGACAAAGATTATTGACCCGTAATATATGATAAATACTATTAGTAGTGAAGAAGTATTTCAACGTTCTAATATATAAAAAATATGTTTTCGAATTTTTCTATAAGTTTCATTTGTAATTCTCGATTTTATGTTTTTTTTTTGTTTTGTTTTTTATTTTTTATTACAACTATCTCATACTTTTAGGACCGTTAAATATTTTTATCTCATAAAAATCATGTTTCTTATTGATTAATTAGAGGAACATTGCCCACGGCTAAATGACATGTATTTTTTGAGTAAATCAAATTTTTAGATATAAAATACATCAACAGATTGTCAAACTATCATACAATATTTCTCGTAGATCTATCAAGTTATATATATATTGAACGATAGGATGCTATTTTTAGTTTTAAAAAAAAAAATATTGTTTATATGAAAAAAAAGAAGGATTTATTCACTTACCAAATTTTTCTTGCATTTATAACACGATAAATGGGAATATATATATGGAACAATTACGAAATGATTTGTCTGTTTGTTACTGATAATCTTGTATAAATTTATTGTAAATTTTTGACATATTGTTTAGTGAGCTATGTACGATTTCAACTTATTGCATGTGAAAAAGTAATTGCAAATGACTGTTTTCTTTTCTATATACTGTCGTTCAAATCAAAATCCGGATGTATTCTATTGTGTATATTATTTCTATTTTACTTTCTGATGGGTTTTTGTTTCACGATCTAATATTTTCCTCTCACACACACACTCTCTCCTCTCTCTCTCTCTCTCCTACAAAAACAAAAAAAAACGTGCAAAATACCTTCTTTATAGACTAATTTTCACGTATATAGATTTTGTCGGTTTTTTTTGTTTTTTTCATCGATCGGTAGTAACAGACAACTAATCTTCTCTTTGAAACCATCCAATATGTTCAATAAATATGTTTTATTATGCAAAAAAACAGAGATACAATTACACATCTACAGATTTCCTACAAAAATATCTCTAAAATGATACAAAAAGAAAAGTGACAATTTCATCTTCGGGTAAAAAAGAGAAAAGAGCTTTATTTGTATTCTCTCCTTCTCCCCCTCTTTCTCTCTCCCTGTCTCTCTCCCATTCCTCTCTTCTAAGAATAACATAAGCGATTGAAATAATTTTGTTCGTCAAAATATCGACATAATATTCATTACACATTTCATATTACTTTCTTTATAGTTTGAACACTTAAATAAACGTCCTATACCCCGCAACATTCACCAGAAGAAAATATTAAAATTAAAATAAATTCTTTCTGTTTTTTTTCTCTCTTCTTTTTTTTTGGTTGATGATGTAGAATATATATACACACACACACACACACACACACACACA
>CAJNOQ010007092.1:0-12736 GCA_905250885.1 Didymodactylos carnosus
AGTCACATATATACCATGACTGAACTGTCTCGAACATCATAAAAGAAAAATAGTAAAATTGAAGTAAACTAAATGATCTGCAGACGAATATAGTCAGGAATGATAATAATAGAAATAAAGAAATGGATGATGATATCAATACATATAACAAAGAAAAGAAATACATATGTGCGTAACAAAAAAGAAGCAGAAAAGGACTATGACCTGTCAAGGGACATAACACCCTCTCCCTCCGCAAAAAAGATGTAACATCTATCCGCAAAACTGAATGTATTTTATTTTTATTTTTTTTTATTTCAAAGTATAAAAACTAGATAAGTTCATATAGAAAATAACAGAAAAAAATATGGAAAGCAAAGCACCGTTCATAAACGTCTATATCGCGTGAAATAGACATCAGAAATGATTTGACGGCAACTGCGACGGTAACTTGGACGCGAGAAGCCGATTATCACGCGTTCTTCGCCATTTTCAATTTTCGGTTTGATATGTGTAAATTTAATGTGTAGATTGTTGAGATGACGTTTGATTGCGGGCGTGGTGAACCTGGGATGCTTAAAAAGGTTAATGGAGTAGAAGTAACGACGTTTTCGTCTTCGAATATCAAGTTTTCTATTACGATAATATTTTGATAGGTTTTGATGAGGAGGAGCAGTTGAAGATTGAGTTTGATGAAGTGATGAAGATGGATCAGAAAGGTGTGGGTGATGAGACGCTGAAGACGGATTTGAAGGTGGTGGCTGGTAAAATGGTGGCGATGCTGACGGGACATGTTGGATATTGACGGTTCTCGACTGGATGATGATTGATGGTGATGGATCGGATTGGATGAACGTGACGACTCTCGAATCAGCAGTAGGTGGTGAAAATAGTGCCAAATCGAATTCAGTATCGACTGATGCGGGTAATTGTGACGAAATGAAGGCAGTCGATAACGATGATGAATTGACGGTGGTGATGATCGTGGCAAAACGACTGTTTGACCTTCTGGACGAGTAGAAGCGATATGTAACGAAATGAGCGTTACTCAATACAGTCGTACACGCTATATTCGACCATCTTTCGACGTCGAGACAATTGTGTTGCGGTCTAATTCGACGCCCGATAGTATTGAATCGATGTAAGTGGCTAATCGTCTGTTTAAACCGGCTGACCATTTGCTTTTTGTCCACGTTTTGTCTAACAATAATTGATAGGTATTAGAGAGAGCTTTTTGAAGACTTCCTTTTTCTTCTAATTCTAATGATGGTGCATGTATAATGATTTCATCATTTTGATTATCGCCATCCATATTCGGGTCTCTGCCTGAAAGCGCGACCCAACCTTCAGTCCACGTCGTATACTGCGATTGGATATCACTCTCTTCTCTTTGTTTTCTCGTCCGATAAAGTTGAGATTGCTTGAACATTTGATATGGCACATACGATGACAATTCTTCGAATGGATCGCCCCAACCTCTAATAATTTTTGAACCATCGAGAATATTGCCCTAAATTTGTATAATTGTTTGGAACTGTGACGAATTAGGCGATGGAAGGTAACAACATTCAAATAATGCAACTGCTAAGGTTCGTTTTTGATCTAGTATTTGGACTTGTATTAATGATGGGATGGTATCGTTTTGATATGTCACAGGATTGAATTGTAGCGTAGATTCTTGATCGATTGAAAAACATGATGCGTTGGCAGTCGCTTCTTGTAAAAACTGCAGTTGGTCTGGACATGTTGCTCGATCAACAAAAATAATTTGAAAATCTGACAGTTTAACTTGGAGTGGTGGGTATTTTTTACGTAATTCTTCATTGAACATTGATTTCTTGGTTGCTCGACGCCAATTTTTTGCTTGTTTCGAAGTAAGATTCAAATGAGATGGTGGATTAGATGAACGATTATGAAAAGATTGTGGAGCAGGAATGTGGTTGTAAATGGACATTTTCCTAAACACATAGATGAAAGAGAACATTAGTAAACCTAAGTCTAGGAAGAAATGGCCGGTTTCACGCCATAGAAGGGGCTGAAACCTCTCAATCTAGCCAGATGTTCGGAAAAAAATGGCCAGATCCTTCCAAAATTATTCTCCACGTGGAGGTTGTAAATGATATTGTTAATTTAGCCAATGGTAAAATCATGATGGAAATTCACGAGAATGGTCGTTGAAAAAAAAAGGTGTTGAAAATGGAACAACCGAATCTACGCGTAAGGAGCGAGATCCTACCTAAGTCGATTGAGTGTCTCGATCGCATGAGACAGCACAAAAGGCGTTTTTATTTTTTTTTTAAAAATGCTGTTTCAGAACTCTTGTGCTTCGTGATTTTTGGCTTGTAATGAATTTTTCCAAACGCTCAATATTTATAAACGATGTGATGAAAATTTGAATATAAGAGCCCGTATATGCAAATTCAAATCATCCAGACCAATGTCTTTAATTCTAATTCTCATGGCAACTTTCACTTCGTTGACAATCAAATTAGAACAAAGGCATTAACATGACATAATAGATATAGCACATGGAAATATTTTATTTTCTGATAGACGTTAAAATTAAAATTTTAGTGAAGTTTGGCCTCCAAGATGGCACGGAGGTCATTAACATGAACTTGTAATTCTTCTTGTGTATCTTCATCTTTAACAAAATATGTAGGATGTTGAGTTTTTACAATAATTTTTGGAGCTGGATGAAAGCGAGGGTCGAGTTTTGAACGAGATCCTTGAATCGTAAGAAGAACTGGATCGCCGATGTCGTAATGAGGATCTTGGCGATTTTGATTATATTTTACTTTTGATAGACGTTGCTGTTTGAAAATATTTTCAGTTACATTTTTATGATAGATTTTGAGAGATTTATTTAATTGAGCAAAATAATCGTTGGGTTTGAAGAAAGTCAATTCCGGTCGAGGGAAATCTGTCGGTAATCGAGGCTTTCGTCCGAACTGAAGCTCAAATGGAGAAAATTTTGTTATTGAATGAGTGCCGGTATTGTAAGCAAATACAACGGCATCTAGGTACTCATCCCAATTATTATGTTCCATATCTTGGAGTTTTGCTATTTGTGGGATAAATGTTGCGTTAAATCTTTCGATAACTCCATTAGACTGTGGATGATATGGGGTCGAAAAGATATAATTTATTCCAATTTTATATTCTAAAGATTGCAAAAGTTGATTTCGAAAATGCGTACCGTTATCAGAAAGAATAGATACTGGGACTCCATATCGGCAGATGTAATGTTTAAATAGGGCTTCTGCGGTCACTTGCGCCGTACAGCTCGGGAGAGCTACGGCTGTGACCCAACGTGTGAACATATCGGTAATGGCAAAAACGTAGCGATTTTCTGATGGAGTACGAGGAAGGGGTCCAACGTAATCGATTGCGATCATCTGGAATGGACCATCTAGTGAAGTGATTGGATGCAAAAGTCCTGGTTTTTTCTGTCGACTGATATTGAACTGTTGACATTTAGAACAAGATTTAATGTATTTTTCAATTGACGATTTCATATTCGGCCACCAATACTGATGTTTTAATTTAAGATATGTACGATGAAAACCAAAATGACTACTAATAGGATCATCGTGGGCAGCTCTCAACAAATCTTTAATCATATATATTGGAATGTACGGTAATTGTTTTTTACGTTGAGAATGAGAGAATTGAACTAATTTATACAAAATTCCATTTTTTAAAACAAAATTAATTTTAGTGAATTTATTTTTATTTAACTGTTCGATTATTTTTTGAATATTGGTATCTTTATCTTGTTCATTTTTAAGTTTGCGAATATCAAAATTATTGCAACCGAATGGAACAAAATCAATATTATTTTTATCTGTCGAAATTTTATCAGATGAGTCGTTTGAATCTATAAGATTTTCATCTAAGTCTGTGTCAATCGTAGTTGTATTTAATATTTGTTGCTGTTGCTGTCGTTTAGCCTGTAATCTTGTTGTCACTGCGGTCACTAAAACCTTCGAGAGCTGTGATCTATCCTTAAGTTCTTAAGACGTAACTTTCAATCCTTAATTTGGATCAATCATATCTGGATCATTAAATTCAAGTGGATGGCGTGACATATAATCTGACAGACAATTAAATTTTCCTTTTATGTGAATGACAGCAATTATATTGTATTCTTGTAAAAGAATAGATATACGATTTGCCAGTGTATTTCGCAGAGATTTTTGATGCATTCCACATAAAGGACAGTGATCCGTATATATGATGATCTCACGTCCAAGCACGAATTGTCTCATTCTATTGAATGATAAGGCTATAGCCAATGCTTCTTTTGCACCGGTATCATATCGCTGTTGAGTTTGATTAATCAATTGACTATGATAATATAAATTGTACATCTGACTATTTATCTCCTGTTGAAGGACACCACTAATTCCATTTTTCGCTGCATCTGTCGACAAAATGACAGGATGTTTGTCCACTGGAAAATGAAGAAATAGTGGGGCTTCGGTTAATAATTTCTTAAGTTCATGAAACGCAGTCGATTGAGCAGTGGTCCATTGAAAGTTATGCTGCATATTTTTAGATAAATTGGTAACTACATGAGTAGGAGCTGCTGTGGCCGCGAAACGTGGGATGAATTGACGATACCAAGAGAGAGCGCCAATAAAACAGTTGGCTACTCTTAGAGTCTTCGGTTCTTTTAATAACAAAATTGCGGAAATCTTTTCCGGTAATGGAGAAATTCCATACTGATTGACCCGATGACCAAGGTAATCGATTTCAGTTTTAGCTATCGCGCATTTTGATGGATTGAGTTGAAAATTGGCTTGGTGCAGACGAGAAAGAACTTGATCCAGATGTTGAACGTGTTCGTCGAATGATTTAGAAAAAATTATAATATCGTCGAGATATACTAGACAAAATTTTCTGCACGATTCTAATGTCTTCGACAAAACTCTTTGAAATGTTGGAGGAGAGTTTTTGAGACCTTGAGCCAAAACGTTCCATTCATATAGACCGAATGGACCTGAATGGACCGAATCCTTGCAATGGATTTATCAGAAACATTACTTATATCCTTTGTCGAAGCATAAGAAGATATTGATGAAGTTGGTAATCGAACAACGCCAACAACTAAGCCCTTTCCTAAATACTGTGGAAACGAAGAAGGATTTTGAATCAAAACTGAGGTATGATAACGTTCTATTTCAAGTATGTTGTTACATAAAACAACAGGACTTCGCTGCTCAAAATTAAATGAAGGGTAGAAAGTCGCCGAAGCTTTTGATATATCGGTGAATACTGGAACAGATTGATTCTCATGTGGTGGTATAACGACAGAATTTATTAGACGAACTGCAAATCGAATTGAATCTGAATTTCTGATAATATTAGTAGTGCTCTCGTTTTTTCCGTTCGTTTTTCCGTTTCGTTTTTTTTTGTAATAGTGACAATTTGTGATCCAGCGTCTATTTTCAATTTATATTTATTAATATAATCAACTCCTAATAAACATGGCGTGCAAAGATTTTTTACAACGTATGCAGAAATACTTGTAATAGTTGAGTTAATTTTAATCTGAAGCTGTACGACGCCAACGACTTGAAGTGGCGTTTATCCGTCCGCTTGCCAAAGATTCCATGGATGTTTGCTAAGAAATTTTTTATGATGTGTATATGACAATGCTTTCTCGGTGATGTGCGTGTTAGTGGCTCCAGTATCAATCATAACCTTGATTGGGGTATTATTTACAAGGACAGAAATAAACATTAGTGATGGATTTTGGATGTTACAATTGTCGGAAGCATCACCATCCGATGCATCCGCCAGTGGAAATGCGGACCGCGTCGCTGGCGAGCACCACGCGAGTCCCAACCGTTAGAGTGACTTTGATATTGATCTCGGTTAGAATTTAAATTACTTGTACTATAAGAAGATGACTGGGTACTATGTAAAGGTGGTTGTTGAAAAGAAGAGTGTGTATTTTTCGAAGGTGGTTGTTCAGAACTGGACAACGTTTGAATTGAATGCGTCAACGATTGAGGTTCAGTTGAAGTTGGAAAAGATTGTTCTTGTTGTGTTTGATTACTATTTGAACGTCGAGGTGGTGGTATGTAAACTTTTAAAGATGTGTTAGATCGAGAAGTCGTTGATGTTGCTGTCACATTATCTGACGCAAAATGACTCAAATTAGGATCAGAGCTAATTAAAGTTCGTAGATCTTCGACAGTTTTAGCATATTCCAAAAATTGTGCTGTTGTTTTAGGACTTTTTTCAATGACTTTAATTTTTATGGATGGTTTTAAATTATCAAGAAGATATTGTAGTTTCATTTGTTCGGACATTTGTATATCAGCTTCTTTGCATAACTTGAGGATTTCTGCATAATATTGTTTAACTGTTTGATTGTTGGTTTGTTGATAATTTTTGAGACGTTGGAATGCTAAAGTGACTTCATACGTAGATGTATATGCTTGATATCCGTTTTAAATTGTGACCATGTTGTGATTTTTGTTTTATTTTCTTTATACCATTGTCTAGCTTCATTTCGAAGAAATTGAGGAATATACTGAAGACGTGAATCTTCGGGCCATTTAGATGTTGTAAACTGTTGCTCAATTTCTTCTAACCGTGATGATACATTTTCCTTATCAGTAAATGTTTTTGGGATTCGTAATAATCTCTTCAATAAAAGATTTTTGTAAAATATTTTCAACAGAATCGACGTGAGAAGAAATTGAAGATTGTATAGTACCAGGTTTTGTTGAAACTGTTGTATTAAAAGACGATTGAGGTTTTGGATCATCAGTGTTTGTAGAAGGAGGTTTCGAGTTAGATTGGCTAGTGGAAGATGTCGAAGAGTCCATATATTTGAGACGAAATGATTTAACAAATGTAGGAAAATTTGTAAATTCAAATGAATTTTCGTAATACCATAAAAGTGGTGCACCAACGAATTTGTTTCTAATACAATATAACATGGTATCTGAATCTAAATTCAATTCTCCAAATTTTTGAAGAACATCGGAAAACCACTCTTCGGCACCGTCTCTCTTAAACCGCGGGATGGCGCCAAGCGCTTGTTGAATTTCTGCTGCTCGTTGTTTTTGAATGTCACAGTCTTGTTGATAATGTTCTTGTTCGGTTTCATCTGATGACAATGAGGAAAATGTTACGGTCTTTGTTGTAGATGGTATATTTGACGATGTTTGATTAAAAAAAGAATGAAGATGTTTTTTAAATTCTTGCCAATCTGTTTTAAAAGAGGAAAGTTTTTCATTATATCATCGTTGTAAAAAATCATCTAAATAATCATATGATAAAGAAATCCATGATCTTTCCTTATATTTTAATTGTGAAAAGATTGATTCTATTGTCGAAATACAATCCAAAAGATTGTCTGCCTGTTTACAATCAAGTACGGGAATAATTTTTAATAAAGTTTCTTCTGCTTGTTTGAAATTGTCGACAGCTTCGTATTTTGTCGTAGTGTCTGGTGCTGATGTAGTCGTTGAATCATTTGGTCGATCAATTGTGTTCAAATTAGTGGCAAAAGGTGATGAAGGAGGTGACGTCGACATCATAGTAGTAACGGTAGTGATTGAAGACGAAGAAGGAAAAGTATTCTTCGAGTGAAGATTGTTCGAAGAAGAAGGTAAAATGGTGCAAACAGATTTGAAAATTTTTGAAGATGACTGTTGATTTTTTGTGAAATTGCGTGTGGATTTAGGAAGTGGAAAATCAAACAGTTTTGTTTGTTTTAAGTCTGTATTGGATCGAAGTGATCGATTCATCAATCATTATAGTATTAATAGTAATTGTTATACATGAAAGAAAAACAAGTTGCTACCGAAAAACATAAATATTTTAAATGTGTTAATGATAATATATATAAGGGACTTTTAGTTATGATTGTGGAGAAATGTTAGAATATCCACGAGAATACACACTCAATGATCGAAATTCTGATTTACCATTCACATTGTATATGAATGCAAGGGAATACAATTTATTTTTACTGAATGTGGAAGCGAACAATATTGTATCATTCATCAGAACAGAAATGTACTAGCTAACATGAAACATCTGCTACCTTTTTAATATGAAGAACAAAAGAGAACAACAATATGGAAATGTAAAATTGTTTTTGAAGTAAAACAACAACAAAAAAATAGGCATAAAATTATTCATAAAAGAAACGTTTATTGTTTATCGTCTGATCACATGTAGCGGCACCCAATTATTCTGTTGTTATTATCCGATCTTCACCATTTTTTATTGTTATTTTGTCCTTTTTTAATTCCATGTTCGTTCCTATCAACTAAATAACATCGTCGATTATCCACCCTCACACTATCCCACATTGTTTCTAACAGACTCTGTAATGATGCATAACCCAACTTTTCATAGGGCAATGGTCGCCCATTGTTTCTGTCCGCATATTGATGACATAATTCTGTAAATGTAAGTGATGGGCTATCAGTAGTTTCCCTAGATCGTTGTAACAACAAGATGAGCTTTGTTTTCACATCGCTGTACGTTACGGCGGAACCAGTCTTAAGTTATACATAAAGCGAAGTAGGGTATCATGGTTAGAAGGTGAACATACATATATTTCACTACTCACCTGTTTCTTATGATTCTCTTGTGTGACAGAGGGAATGTTACGCACGGGTACGCTTGTTTTTTTGTCTGCTTGTTTGTTAGTCTTAGCTCGTAAATAACATTTGGCTGGCTATTCAGTAAAATCCATACGTACAACATCTTTCATCGATGACAGAAAACGTGTTAAAGTTTCATAACCTAATTCTTGATATGGTAAGTGCTCATTATCATAACGATGTTCATATTCGCGGCAAAGTTCAGTTAATGTTAAACCGTTTGTGTTATTATTATTCGTGGATGATGGAGGTGAGTGTGAGTGTGTTGACAGTAGATGCTGAATTCGTACTTTGACTACATCATATACAGGTGGTGATGAAACAGATGTGGCACTAACAGTAACAGCAGAAGCCATTTTCGATGAAAACAGATGTATTATGAAAGTAAAGACTTTTCTTTCTAAAAACGAGAAAAAAGAATCAAAAAATCTGTTAATTTTGTATCGTAGGAAAAACAAATTCTTTCTTCGTCCTATAGGTACTGAGAAAATGATGATAACAATAGCATAAAGCAAACGAAAGAAACACACTTTATCTTATCTTAACATTATATGCATTACATTACATAGATCTATAGAAAGCATTTTCTAATTTCTTAGTACGTTGAGACATAGAATAGGATAAAAATTCATTATTTTATTTTATTTTAAGTAAATGCATTTATATTGAAAACTGTGAGACTCTTGTTGAGCGGATATTACAGCCTTCAACCTCCGGGTAGGTTATTATTTATCCCAAATTTTGGTTCCTGGAATTAACCTCCAAATCATATAATAGATAATAGAATACTGGATTGAAAACTTTTCTTTCAGCTTTTAATTTCAGGCAATTAGGGGTTTTAGGCTTTTGACCAATTATATTGTGTCTGTTTGAAATTTCAGCTATTGAAACGTTATCCAAAAATCGAGCTTTCGTCCTGCCGGATTGTGAGAATCCGCGATTTAAGAGACATTTTGCCACCACATCAACTATAGTGCCAAAAGTCGGGCAAGTGAAATTTTTTGACCTATATATTTTGTTCTATTTTTGGATTCTATGATCAAAACTGGGGTTATGAAAAAATGTTAAGGTCGTTTGGACTTGATTTCGCCGAATTATAGAATTTATAAAATTAGGTGTATCGAAGATTTTCAAAAAAGCGCTCTCCATGAGTTTTTGCCTGTAACTTCGTCAAATTTTATCCGTTCTATTCGAATGACGTCTCATTCTAAAGTCCATCAAAAAATGAACAAAATCAGATGTTTCTAAACTTTTTCAACCGGGAACTGGATTTTTCAGAAGCCTACCATTTGAAAAATGACTAATTTTAAAAACAAAATTTTTTCAATAAAGTTTATTTTTCTCCATCTAGTAGATTTTCCGCAAAATGTAAGTCAGTGCGTTTTGTAGAGCGCACAATTCTCTATATAATGAGCTATGAAACTTTCTTTCACAACCTCAGGAACATGTTGAAAAATTGCTTGCAATTATAACCATCAAAGTAAGGGAAGCCGTCAAAAGTCGCATCGGTGAATTTATTCACCGGTGAATATTTTCACCTTTGATTGGAAACAAAATTGAGAACAGTATTATTCAATATGCCTGAGAAAAAGAATATGGAACTATCGTATAACAGAATGACGATGTATGTATATATTCTTTTCTGTATTATACTTGACTGGATGTTTTTTTCTTTCTATGCACACTATAGAGAGAGATATAAAGCAAGAAATGGAGAAAAGAACAAATTTTATTGTTTTGTCAAAAAGAAAGATTCCCTTTACTATGAAATTAGTGTTTATTCTGACAAATTGCCGGATTAAAAAGTTAACGAATTTGACGGTACCCGTCCTCAGCTTTTCTGACAGTTTGTAGTACACAACTTGTACTCTATACTATGCTATTTTTTAGAAAAAGCTCTCTTTAATTTTTGAGCATATAGAGATCTCAATATTACGGAATAAAGTTAGTAAAATGTATGTTAAAATCACTACAATTAAATTGAAACGGATCCATTTTACTAACTTTTATCTATGATACTGATAGCTCTATTTCTTAAAAACTAAAAGAAACCTGTTTCTGAAAAATACATCAATGTTCCGAGTTATAGTTCTCTTAAAGTTTCATTTATTCAAACCAGACGTAAATGTAATCACTTATAACAGACTTATCTATTTGAAATAAATTTTGTCTGACTTTTGCATGATAACATAATCTAGTTACACGGGTCTCTTAGGTCGCTCATTTTCTTCAAATTAAGAAATAAGACATACTGTACATTTCTGTATATAATATTTGGATAAAATAAGTTTTGAGCCCGGAAAAAAGCGAGAATTGATCCCGGTTGCTTTAATTCACAAAAAAAAAGATGGAAATGAGCCCGGTTCAAAAAAGAAAAAATTTATCTTCACAAAAGAGAGAAATGAGCCCGATAATTTAGATTTGTTAAATATATAAAAAAATGATCAGTTTAAGAGCATTCTTTTAAAATCAGCGCTTATATATAATCGTGATTAAAACTAAACATTAGTATGTAGTACGTATATAACATTATCAATTCAACAGCATTGTTTTAAAATCAATCTTAGAAGCGCACATATATACACACCTTATATACACATCGAAGAATTAATTGTTATTAAATTGCGTGATAATATTTTTGTTGAATTGATAATGTTATATACGTACCATATACTGACGTTTAGTCTTAATCACGATTATATATATGCACTTCTAAGATTGATTTTAAAAGAATGCTTTTAAACTGATCATTTTTTTATATATTTAACAAATCTAAATTATCGGGCTCATTTCTCGCTTTTTATACAAAAAATCTAAATTACCGGGCCCATTTCTCTCTTTTGTGAAGATAATTTTTTTCTTTTCTGAACCGGGCTCATTTCCATCTTTTTTTTTGTTAATTAAAGCCACCGGGATCAATTCTAAAACAAAACAAAATTTTCCAAAAAAGATGCTTAACCTTTTTTCCACACGTATCGCGATCAGAATGAAGTAAAAGAAGGAATTTTATCTCGAAAATCGTAGGACTAGATAGGTTCGTAGAATTGACTGGCAGTCCCTTTACCATTCTGCTCGTACTCCGCAGATTCTGAGTCCATTTTAGCTTCTAAAGTTACCAGAATTAGCTTTCCAGACTCAGTTTTTGGTGGAAAATACGAAAAAAGTGATTTTGAAATTTCGAAACGCTATCAAACATGAAAATTTCACTGTTTTTTCCTGCAGTTCAAAAAGTCAATATTTTTCAATTTTTTCTTGCAAAAATGACGTTGAAAAATCTTAAAAAAAGGAAAAATTGGCTTTTTCCTATCTAAGTCGATGAGCTCTATCCAACGATGCCAAAAAGAAAAAATCATGCTATATCTTTGGATTGGCAGCACATTATTTCGCTTCCATGTCACAAACTTTATTCAGGATTGGTAGGTGAAGGAAAGCTTTGGGCAGAACACTCAAAAACAATTTGGTATTGGGCCAATGCTCAGATCGTGTTGGGCCATGGCCCACTGGCCTCCCCCGTAGTTACGCCTATGGTCTGTACTTTAAGATCAGCTTTGATCATGCTCAATCTACGACTCTTCTTTTTGTCCGTATGCATTTGTTTATTATTTATTGTTTCGTTTGAATATGTTTATTAATTTTATTTCGGGCGGACTCGTGCTGCCCTCAGTACTTTACAAAGTGCACATCGTATCCATGGCTAAGAAAGAACTGCTGAGCTTTTGAGTCCACAGAAGACAGTAAATGTAAAACTGCTCAAGTGCAAAAAGTCACTTATTATGTAGATGCAGATATACTTCTTTGAATGACTAGACGATGGTAATATTTATCTCATAACAAAAATGGCATATGAATGTCTCATATATTTACATCGTTTTTTTGGATCATATAAATATATTATTTTATATCATTACTTGAAATGGTTTCGAAATGACCCTAATATGACATCATTTCTACGTCGTATCTAAGTCATTTTAGGACCTTAATAGGATCATATTGCCCTAGAGATCAAATCTTATATAAGATTCCTATAGGAATCTTACAGAATATCTGCAAGAATCTTATAAGAATCTTATAAGGCAGTCGATGGAAATGCGTAATTTATGTATAAGAATCTTATATAA
>CAJNOQ010007093.1:0-12736 GCA_905250885.1 Didymodactylos carnosus
TAGATATAGAATTTGAAAGACCTCGTTGTATCTCATTCTGTAGCCCTTTCAATTCTGCACCTTTCTATATACAATCTATGGCTAATCTCTGTCTGTAGAAGAAACTATAATCATTTTATGTGCCACTATAAGCAAAAAAATCGAGATAAGCCAGATAAGTATTTGGTGAAAATCTCGAAGTGGCGATTTGTCGAAGTGGGAATTCAAAAAATTTAAGAGGTCAAAAATTTTCGAAATACACAGCATTTGTTGCAGTTTTGGATCCTGATTCTGAATATGATATTTCTGTTGCACAAAAGTTGAGTTTTGTTTGGGATAATCGCGAATTACGGGCAGAATTTCGACTTTTTCTCCTCTGATTCAGTAAGGTCGACTTTTCTCCATGAGGAAGCGAAAGTTTTTCTAACGCATGCATGCTTTTTTTCGCCTTTTAATGGCGGCTCGAATGATATATAATTGTTGGGTAAAACTTTTAATGCAAAAGACTACATAGGTCTCAAAACGGCCATGGACGGACTTAGGCCGTCTGACTCCGGTGTTGAATCCGAATATGTGTGTTTGAGAAAACGAGAACGTATGTAACTGGGTCAAATTTGAAGTTTACCATAGCAATTTTTCAGGTGCTATTCAGTATTTTGAAGATTTCTCCCACAAAACGTGATCAAAAGTGAATAAAAGATGATATGCGGAATCTACGTTTCACGGGCTACCCAACAATGTATATTTAAAGGACATCTATTTTTGCGTGTACCTTTCGAATTTCCGGCACCTTACCTGTCAAGTATTTGTCCAATACATCTGCGAAGACAAACTTTGAAAACAATACGTTATAGCTCATTTTGTAGCCCGTGAAATTCACTGTTGAACGGTATATGAAGTGGAGTGATTAACGAGAAAATAAATCATATTATAAACATGAACGATGTTGACCCATGAGTTTGCTGAGGTGTTTCAGAATATTTTTGCTATTAGACACTATTCAGTGCCATTTTGTTCTGAATATTTTATGTATCATTTTGTAGACTGTGAGTATCTCTGTCGAATGATATACAGTAGTTGAGATTTGCTTTGAACAAAAGAGAAGAAATGAGGACAGTACTTTAAGTAAAGTTCATGTAACGAAAGAAAAGTTTGGATGCCAATTTTTTTCCAGGAGGCGCCAAAATGGGTTTTCTACACATTTTTCATAAAACTATGTACTTAAATGTCAGTAACTAAGCTGTCTCATTATAGAACGAAACGTACCGTTAAAATTTTATACAAGGCATGCGTATGAGTCAAGTGCAACTTTTTTGTACCGTTGGGTTTTTCCAGTCTTATGCTCATACCTTTCGATTCCGTGGGCCGATCTAAAAAATTTTTTTTCTTTTGCTTATTATGGTTTCTCCAAACTACCATAAAAGCTTCAACTCTATATCATGTTTTCGTGCTGAGAAAAGGAAGGAAAGAAAAAGGAAATAGCATGTTTTGTTCAGAATTTAATTCTCTATCGACTTCTGGGACCTATTTTTCTTTTGTTTACTTTTTCTTCATTGTAAGCATGCAAAACAATTTTACACGCAAAATGTAGAGCGAGACTGTTTAAGATCTAGAAACCGACACAAAACAGTTTAAGAAAATCGAAACGGGCTAAAAGATCGAGCATAAAAAATACTTTAAAAACGTACGAAAAGTTTTGCTAGATCTCTTTTGATTGTTCAGAAAAATCGTAAAAACTAAGTTTTCCACTCATCTTGTAGAGCGAGGCACTGAAAGTTGCATGGCTTGTAACTTTTCGAGGATACTTCCAGTCTCAACAAAACTCTCACACAAGAAAGAGTATAAGAAGTTGTACTAGTTGGAAAAGTTTCGAAATCGTTGCACGTTTCTGAAGATCAGAAAATTACGTTTCACTTTAAAATGTAGAGCGAGGCATAATTTGAATGTTTAAGAATACTGCACGCAAAGGTTAAATGGCAGACTCACAGTTCGACTTGCGCAACAGTAGGGAACAACTGTAGCGCGTTTTGGTTCGTACTGGAACATAACTCAGAGTAGCGGTCGGTTTTGGATGATTAAAACGTTTAAAAAACATTTTTAGCTTTTTTCTTCTATCAGCATCTATTCTTTCGCGTTTATCGAGTGAATCATAGGTTTTAGATAGTAACATGGTGCGATCGGTACTGTTAGGTCGTGATCACGACAGAAAATAGGTGGTGGAGGCTTAGAGCAGTTTTGATACGTTTGTACATTTTTTTTCGTGATTTATAATGGCTAAAGAAGTTTAACTTTTTTTTGCACTTAAATAAAAGTGAATGTTTTGAAAGAGTTTTTCTACCTTTAGGAATATTGAGCTCGAATGATGTATAATAATGGTACTTTTATGAAAAAAAAATATGAGTTGGTTTTTCAAGAGTCTCAGCTTACACGCACGCAACTTTCAAATTCGAAACCTTAGCTGGCATTCGTCTGGTAGTCCAGAAACTTTCAGTGTAGAGTCAGTAAATGATGGAGAACAAGATCCACTACTTAGATTCTTTGTTATAATCACTTCAATTTTTTCATCAATGGTACAAAAAAGTTGCACTTGACCCATATGTGATAATACGGATCCATATAAGCTATTTTCTAGATTTGGCCCAAACCCGTGGAGGCAAAATTATGCCCAGAATTGGTGCTCTGGAAAAGGGCTCTCTTTTGGTATATCGTGTTTGCTGTGTCCTCATCTCTATTACGTCAAAAAATTAAACTATTACGTCAAAAAAAAAAAAAAAATCGCGCTTTAGCAGAAAAAAATTTTAGTCAAATCACTAAACGCGATGGATTAACACACATAATGAACTGAAGTGTCAATATTTTTTGTTGTAAAAGCTTTTTAGGCTCGAAAACACCCAATTATAAGATAAGCAATCATTTTCCACAAAACTAGACCATTGGATGCAAAAAACCTCCCGGTTTTTAAAGCAAAAGAATTTATGCAAGAATATATACTGGTTTAATACGAAATTAATTAATAGACAGACAACAAAAAGAATAAAATAAGTATATACAAGATGAATATATATGAGTTAATTGCAACGGCATTATATCGTTAGTGTTCTGCGTGTAAAGTTCGTTCTGCTTAACGAATTTTCAAATTCTTTTAATATTTTTACTCCTCAGTATTTGTATCTATACGTCTGAACAAATGAACTATCTTCTACTTAAGGAAGCCGTGATATTCGTCAAACAAAGTCTGAAACGGATGTTTTTTCAGCGAGTTGGTCAGAAAAAGCTAGTTCTTTTTCCAACCAAATTAAACACATGCGGAGAAAGTCTTAACTAAATTCGTAGCAGAATTCTTGGACTATTTAAATATGCACTTGGCATTGAAATTAAATGAAATTATGTCGACGAAATACTAAAGTGCTGTAATAACAGACACTCTAAGGTTTTTCTGTGCACTGACATAAACGTTGATTTATCTCAGTAACTTTTTATGCAAAAAGGTCGGTTTAGAGTCAAAAAATCGACGAGTCTAAGCATGACATTTTGGTAAAAGAAAGTTTCTCTGGTTTTATCGTTTAGCGTATACAAATCGACTCGTCTTTCTAAACTGCATCTAACTATATACTCGGCATGGCTTGTTCCTATACCCATATCACAGTGGCGTTTACAGGAGAGTGACTATCGGTCGTTTACTTTTGTTTCGGGTTGGAGTTACTTTTCTGGAACACTTTTTCTAACCGTTAGGAAAATTTGTTCCAGAAAAGTAGCTCTGGTTAAGAGTTACTGTTCTTGGTTAAGAGTAAACTATTCCGTATCCATGATGAATACGGAATAGTTTACTTTAAACCACCAGCAAACTAAATCAATCAGCTGATTGGATAACCGGTAAAAACAGAGATTATCTGTTTTATTTTTGTTATTGAACAAATCATTTAAAAAATTTATCAGTGTCGTAAAATTCTTCCTGTATGTATTTTCTTTGATTGATTTCGTGCTCAGATTTGTTTTTTTTTGGTGATTATATCGACAGAAAGAAATTCGATAGGCAAATACATAAAAGATAAGAAGCAGTAAATATTACAAAGAATTTTTTCCAAACTTACTGCAAGTTTTACCTTTAGTATAGGTAAAACCATATGGAAAAAGTTCTTTCACCTCAGTGGAAAGAACCAATAAAACCAATAAAAAGAGAGATTACCCGTTTTATTTTTCTTATTGAATAAATCACTTGAAAAATTTAACAGTTTCGTAAAATAATAATACGAATGACAATGAACTATAATTTTACCACCAGTTCGCATTCTACTAAGAATTTGTGAGCCAAAACCAACATGGAATCAGTAAAAAGCGTTAAAATAGAATCATCTTATAATTTTCTTACTAAACCACTATTCATCCTTTTTAGGTCCATTGTGGAGGGAAAAAACGTATCAAACGCTAAAAAGCGAGCCGAACGACCACCAATGCCTGCACATGTACGGCACTACATTCTCACGTGCACCATTCGATGCACATTAACGAGTTCTTTCGCACCGTATATGACACTGGTACTTTTCATTTAAGAAATAACGTTTTCTTTCATCAAAATCCTCTGGTTCGCGACCGTCAATGCACCAAGCATAGGGAAAATACTATATTAATAGGCAATTGACATTCCTCTGTCGGATGCACGTCTCTGAACTTTTTCTATTTAACATCAACTTTTTAAATTTTTTTCTAACGGTAGAATGCCGTTGCAATTCACTCATATACAACAAGAAATATGAACAGAACAGAAAAAAACTCACTTTATTGGAATAAAGAGGTACGAACTGTCTTCGTACGACCTTTACTTCTTATCTTGGCAGATTTATTTTCTGTGTGCAGGGATAAAATTTCAAAGAACATCAATTGTTGACATACTTCATACATCTCTCATATTTCTGTTCATAGTCCTTCCTGTATATATTTTCTTTGATTTAAAAACGGACCTTTTTTCATCGCCCTAAAATGGTCTAGGCCACAATATGTGATAAGTTTCAACATGAAATTCAAAACCCGGAATTTTGCATCCAAGTCCCATGGCACAAATTCGAGTAAAAATACAATGTCTCAGCAACAAAGCTGATTTGCATCCAATGGTCTAGTTTTGTGGAAAATGATTGCTTATCTCATAATTGGGTGTTTTCGAGCCTAAATAGCTTTTACAACAAAAAATATTGACACTTCAGTTCCATTATGTGTGTTAATTCATCGCGTTTAGTGATTTGACTAAAATTTTTTTTCTGCTAAAGCGCAATAGTTTCCAATACCATGGAAGAATACACAATTAAAAACTGTTTAAAAAATGATTTAACTGGTATCTAGTATATTAATTGGAGTCGATTTACGGGGCCTTTTACTGACTGCTCTCTCTGTTCAGAAGTGAGTAGGGATCAGTATTTTCAATTTTTTGATTATTTTTGATTTAAATCTTCTTTGATTGAGATCCTAGAAAAGATACAAAAACGAAATACAAAAAGTGGGATCATTACGACACATGTTTAACGAAGGAACCTATTTTTTAAATGCAGGCCCTCATACCCTATGAAGAATCCCGACTTGGTTCGGGTGCAATCAGCTTTGTTGCTGAGACATTGTATTTTTACTCGAATTTGTGCCATGGGACTTGGATGCAAAATTCCAGGTTTTGAATTTCCTGTTGAAACTTATCACATATTGTGGCCTAGACCATTATAGAGCGATGAAAAAAGGTCCTTTTTTAAATCAGAGAAAATATATACAGGAAGGACTATGAACAGAAATATGAGAGATGTATGAAGTATGTCAACAATTGATGTTCTTTGAAATTTTATCCCTGCACACAGAAAATAAATCTGACAAGACAAGAAGTAAAGGTCGTACGAAGACAGTTCGTACCTCTTTATTCCAATAAAGTGAGTTTTTTTCTGTTCTGTTCATATTTCTTGTTGTATATGAGTGAATTGCTTTTATGTATTTGCCTATCAAATTTCTTTCTGTCGAAATAATCACCAAAAAAAAAACAAATCTGAGCACGAAATCAATCAAAGAAAATATTTACAGGAAGAATTTTACGACACTGATAAATTTTTTAAATGATTTGTTCAATAACAAAAATAAAACAGATAATCTCTGTTTTTACTGGTTATCCAATCAGCTGATTGATTTAGTTTGCTGGTGGTTTAAAGTAAACTATTCCGTATTCGTCATGGATACGGAATAGTTTACTCTTAACCAAGAACAATGTATGAATAATAAAGTAATGAAAGAACCTTTTCCATATGTGTAGCAAAAGTAGAACTTGCAGCAAGTTTGGAAAAAATTCTTTCACCGCAGTCGAAAGAGTTTTCAGCACGACGTTTTCTTATCGGACTACAAATTTTCGGGGCTAGAGTATGTGATAAGTGTCAACATGAAATTCAAAACTTCGATTTCGCTTAAAATCCAGGTCTGATGAGGAAATTTCGAGTAAAAATACGATGTCTCAGCAACAACGCTGATTGTGCCAGTATCAGGTCAGGGTTCTTCATAGCGTATGAGAGCCTACGTTTTAAAAATAGTCCCATTCAAAAAGATTTTTGGCACCTCAGGAGTTTTCTTCGTAAGTAGTGACTTTTCATGGCATCGATCAGTAAGAAAAACAGCCCAGAGACACTTTTGTGCTAAGGTGACACAATAGCAGAGTAAAATCTCCTGTAGGCAAATGCATAAAAGATCAAAAGCAGCAAATATTACGAAGAAACGTGCAGTACTTTTAGCAGAGTAATTAGCCATTCTTTTTTCTGCTGATTGTGATTATACAGACCGTTTCAAGAATCAAAAAATAAATTTTAACATTCCTTCTCTTTTCAATAAAATTGTATATTCTTTAATGTGTTTTCCATGTTTTAACGGATTGCAAGTAAATTACCGCTATAGGTAGGAATGAG
The DNA here is from genome assembly GCA_905250885.1 of Didymodactylos carnosus. NCBI lineage: Eukaryota > Metazoa > Rotifera > Eurotatoria > Philodinida > Philodinidae > Didymodactylos > Didymodactylos carnosus. Next base: position 6,897 of record CAJNOQ010007093.1, read on the forward strand.
CTGGTACACGTCTGCAGATGCAAAAATAAGTTAATAAGCTATAGTCCAAGTACAGATTTGGTTTAATAAAAACATTCGTTTTAAGTACCCTAATAATTATGATTAATTAATCAGACAACGTTTAGATATATAATATATATTCTTTCTTTTCTATTAGATAATATCCTTGCAAAATGGGAAAATTTTGGTTAGTTTTTTTGCTTGCAAAATGGGAAGTAGACAATGTTTGGAAAAAAGTTCTTGCTTGCAATTTGGGAAATCATAAAATAATCAAAAAATAAAATTGCTTGCAAAATGGGCATGAGCCTCGTCTTTACATTAAAAAAGTCTTGTTGATAACAGTATGGTTTTGAAGTTACAATTATGCGTTGTGAGGACATTTTTATACTTTTCAATTGGATGACAATGATTGTCGTCCTTGTGGTATGAGGTAATGAAATTGCAGATATACTTCCAAATTATGTGTCCTATAAAAGACAATATACAAAAGTAATCAATGTGTAGTAGATATGCACCGGTATCGGTATACCGAATACCGAAAATACCGAACGTTAGTATATGCCTTTACTTTCTGTTTAAGTTGTTCTTACACATGCTCAGAATACACAGCTGAATCTTTTTTCTGTTCTGACTTTCCACGACGCTAAACTATCTCATTTCAGATGAAAAAATCAAAAACCGGTCGGTATTTTCGGTATCGGTCTACCTAATCTGTAGTATGGATAAACAGCTCAAATTGCATATTTTTATTTGATTATATGCAACAAATCTTACCTCCCAGGTCGATTTTCGCGCGAAAGTCGCGGCACGAGTCGCGCTAAAAAGTCGCGGCGCGAACGCGCTACGCGATCGCTATAGGACTCGCGAAATAAGACTCGCTTTTAGCGATCGCTATAAAGTCTTGCTACAGTGATTCTCGCGACAAGATCTTGCTAGTTATATAAGAAACTCGCGTTCTCTCGGCGCGAGCCTTGCCTGGTTTTCGAAATCGCGACGCGAGTTAGCAAGAGTCGTGGTCCGTCGCGAATCCTGTTATGTAGATCGGTTCTGCAAGAATCCTGCATTGTCGCGATAAGTTTCAGCAAGAATCGTGCATAGTCGCGATAAGTTTCTGCAAGAGTCGTGCATAGTCGCGCCAGATTTTTTCTCCTTTTAGCTCCATCCTATCTTTTGCTCGTTTGACGGTTTTTCCAGAAACAGAAATTATCTACAGTGTTTTAAGAGGAGTGCGTCCTTCGCATCGCTGCTTCCAAGATTTGAATCTCTCCAAAGATATCTTAGATTTATCCGATCGAAAATAGCTTCCTCAGATCATTTCAGACCTCAATGTATACAGTGTTCTTTTCTTGCTTGGAATATCAACCAGCCTTGTGATAAAGCTGCCTCAAGTATACCAGTTTTTCTTCTTTGCTACATGTACATTCAACATTATTTACGATAAATCACAGTAAAATCACAAAACAGAAAGATCAGCATCAGAAAAAGACTAATATCAGAGGTTTGCATTTCAGGATACTTTGTCAGCATCCAATTTGCCACTTAAGTGCACCATGTTTTACCGGCTTACTCTTCGGAACATGATGCACGTAACAAGTACAGAGTTATTTCAGAACAGTATATCTGGTGGAAAGTGAAGAAGTCCTTTCGCCTTTTCTATTGTTACAAAGTTGAACTAAATGGTTTTTTTGAAGTATGGTTAAGTCAGAAGGTATTTTGGAAAATCAAATTGGAAAGTGAACGCTTCAAGATTATCATCAACTGTTGATCTAACGGTATCCACTTATATTTTTCAATTCTGGTTTGTCATGAGACTGGAATTAGATCTCAAAATATACGTGAGATAGACTGATATCGTATTGTTCGTCTATGGGTTTTACCGTAAGGAAACGTTTGCTGTATGTGATGAAACATCACGCTTGTACTTACAGAGGATGTGTATCCGAGAAATACTAACGCTATGAACAGGTCGTTGCTAGAGCCGAGAGCTAATCTAGCATTCTGTGAATGAGGTGCTCTGGAACTATGCTGCTATCCTCTGTGCGTCAAACAGGACCGAACTGATCTTCGCTACACCCTGTAAGTCACCAACAACAAAGCGATATTACACCGAGAAAACTCATATAGAGACGATAATCAACTATTTGGTGCATTTCTCACGTTAGTGTATTTATTTTGAGATCTTTTAACACGGTCCACATGCTAATTGAACCTATATAGGCGAATCTCTTAGATTTTGTGCATTTTCTGACAAAGATAACCCAGTTTTTGACTTTCAAAACTGTTAGGAGAAAAACGACTCAACTTTGTAACAAATGTAGAACAAAACGAAAGGTCTTATTTTTTTCTGCTTCCACACACTGAAATTCCTGTGTACTTACCACAATTTTAGTTATATATTATTTAATATTTCAAACTTATATATTAAAACAGAAAATTAAAAAAAGCAGTGCATGGCTGCAGTAGACTGCACGACAAAGTGATCTTAACACTGCGATAACAAAAAAGAAATGACTATTAAAAGAAAACATACACAATTGTGTATACAAAAAGTTAAAAATAAAAGAAGAGAACAGCGTAACCATGAGCACAACGCACATACACGTGGTGCGTTCTTTCTTTTTCTCAGTACATGAACAAACAAGCCCTTCGATTTTCCCTTGAACTCTCCATCGTCAAAATAGCACGAAACACTGACTTCCTCTCCGTTTTCATCGACAAACTCCAGAAAATCCACCGGACAGCGAGTACCAATTTTCTTTCCAAACTCGTTGATGCTGTATTCTTTTGCTGAATGCGTTCGTGCATTGTCGACCAACACTTCAATCTCATGATCTTTCAACTCCGTCTTAAACTCCAACAACTGAAAAAACCGCTCGAACTGACTCAAGATAGTTTGATTGTCAAAATATTCATCTTTGCCCAAAGTAATGCCTGCTGTAGCAGAATAACCCCGAAAGGGAGTTTCACCCTCCACTTCTAGTGATGGATACTTTCTTTTCGCCTCCGTATATTTGGAATGAGTCAGAGCCAAGAAAGGACCGCTTGGATGAGCTACAAGAAAATCCGATATCATAAAACTTCTTCCCCTCCCCTTACTATAGAAAGGAGTAAGGGAGGACATCATCCATCGCTTCGCTGACACCTCTCCACTTCGAAAAGTCGATTCATCATGACAGATAAGGACACACGGTTTTTTTTGTCGGCATCACATAACTTGTTTTCGTATCATCCACCTGATAGTAATGCTCCTTTCTGTTCAGAAAATACGAAATGAAATTTTTTCGATGATCAACAACATCACTTCTTTCATGCCCTTCGAAATACGGTCGTTGTGTATTTGCTTCGAATTTTCCACCCCATCTTCGTATATCCAATCGACAACTCTGCTCCGAACGAACCAACTTCTCCGACACTTTCTTTTGTCCTGTCGCTTCGTAGTACTTGACATCGATGAATTTCGCCAGCTCCGCTGAAGTAAAACTTGCATTCTTTCGAAAACATCCTTCAACTGTATACGCACGTGCTTCACATTCGATATCCGGAAAGATATCATAAAATGAATCTGAATGCTTGCCTCCTCGACCTTCTTCTGTGAATGCGTCGGTATCGCCTGAGAGAAACACTTTAAGCCACTTATGAGACGCTTGACAACGTAGAGCACCAATATTCGTAAAGAGATCGTCTGCATCACGCCAGGTAACATCCACATGTCGCATCAAACTATACAATAAGACAGAGAGATTTCGTTGACCACACATGCTCTTGCACATCTCAAACAAATCGGCGATGGCGGGAAGATCGAGATTGTCGAAGGGATCTGCAGAGGCACTATTGTTGAGACTTTCTTCACCAAGTTCTTCTTTCGTCGGCGTCGTAGAGCTTGCTTCTTTATGAGTATAGGTTTCTTCTTCTTCGGAACTGCTTGATTGCATCTCTCCTTCTTCCATTTTCACTTCTACTGGCTGGAATCCCACGGCTTCCGATTGTTTTTTGCGTTTATCTGGAGGCGGCATGATTGATGGAGAGGGAGTGAGAAGGAGCTCGGAACTGGATCTGTTCTATACGTATGCTACCAACTGATTACACTAATTGGCAGGCACTCAATGTATGGAAAGATCAAAAGAAACTTTGTACTTTGATGTATTAATTCTGAGAAACTCAGCTTTCTAAGTCAATAGCCTTTGCAACTAAACCAAAAAAATGTTCCCGAATACCTTCAAATAATGTCCATTAAATTCTTCATCATTTTCAACCTATAGTTAACTAGGATAACGACAGTAGTCTTATCTTATGAAAACAGAAGACATCCAAAATAAGGTTTTTCACTACTTACAATATCTTTGAACTTTTTTCTGACAGACAAAAACTTTTAAAAAAAATGTGTGCACGTAACTTTCTAGAGCTTTGAAAGGCGATTCGAATGAGATGTGAAAGAAAGTTCTAGGATAAAAGCTGTAGCAGGAGATACAATTTAAGTAACTCCATTTTCATTTCGTTTGCGAATTTCTTTTACTCCTCCTCCTACTGAAACCATCGACGCCGATTTAATTCATTCAACATCATCTTACACAAGAGGAATGAGCACAACATCACCATTCTTATTATAGAAAAAGAAGACTAAAACTATTATTCATATTATTGTGAATATTTTGACATTGTAAAAATGAGTTCCGATTTTTATTGTGATATAATAATAATAATGTGTTGTGCTGGTAACATCATCTGGGATTTACTTTGTACCAGCTCGTAGAGAAGAGCCTACATGAGCAGACACCCCCTCCAACCCTCTTCCCCTTCAATTACAATTCATTTTACCAACACTGAAGCAACACTTGTTCGAGAGGACGAATGGAGTATTTGGGAATTGGGAAAACAATCGGATGAAAACCTCACACATCATCTTGTGACGTTCCATTTCAGACCGTTTGGAAAAGAAAAATTGGAGAAAACTTAACAGTTTCCTTTTTCATAAATCAAGAATACATATCCGACGTACAAGAATGTCTTTTGCTATTTTCAAGGAAAAGGCTTTCCAAAGACCTCCTAGGAACTGGTCTTCCAAATGATTTTGGAAAAGGGTTTTGCTGATGAAAGCTTAGGTTAAACTGTCTTCTTTCGATTGTTGAAAATCGCAACTCCCTATCTTTTATCGTTTTGGAGTTCTTCGAAAAACAATCGAGTGCATTGAATTTTGGCGCCGATAATAGTGACACGAACAATAATCCATTAATAATGACAAATAGATGAAATCTACACTTGTCGAATGAAAACTGGAGGATGAAAAGTGATGTGATTGTAGAAGATAAACAAAGTTACTAGAAAAACTTGTTGGCCTTTCTATACGTACTGTGTGTATATTCGATTTCACTATTAGAAACGTCATGCCATTGGTAAACAAAGCGAAACACTTGGCGGCTCATCGGCTCGAGTTTGTGAATGACAAGACGGACCAAATATCGAGAACTGAGCGATAATGAGGTCGAATAAAAGCACTGGAAGGGCGATAACTCAAGGACTCAGTCAGCATTCTTCTACGAGCCAGTTGTTTCAATGGTGCACAATTCTTGGCTACTTCATCTTTAATCACAGAGATATGACTATTGAGAGAGAACCTCGAATCGAATCACGTTCCTAAATATTTATTTTGATGAACTTGTTCGACGAATTTATGGGTTAACTTGTTGATGGATTAATGTTCAGAAAATCTTGCAAAATTTTCCATAACTCATGAGTAGTATAGGTTTAAGCAAAATCTTCTTTACCTCAAGTAGTGCTCGCGATATCAAATATATAGCCAAAATTTTAGACCTTACCGTCTTAAGAAGTTTTGATTTCGTCTT
>CAJNOQ010007094.1:0-12736 GCA_905250885.1 Didymodactylos carnosus
AACGCAAACGATTAGAATTATGAGTATTGCTTCACAAAGTGATCCGCTACCACTTTCTCCCGTAACTTATTATTAATAACAATTTCTTTTACTTTTTTATTCGATTGTTCCGAACAATTATTTTCATTCGTGTCTTTTCCACCTGCGTTCGTTGATCTTGTTTCATTTCTACATCGACTGTTTTTTGTACGATATTCAGTGCCACCACGGCTATTGGTTGGACTTATCTGTTGATGTTTTTGATTCCTACTATATTGTTGCTGTTGTTGTTGCTGATGTACTTGCGGTGCAACTTGATTAAGATGGTGTTGATGATTTGCTTGAGCATCTTTTAATTCTTTTTTCAATTGCTGTTCATTTCGTTTAAATCGTCGACGACGACGTAAATATGAGCCATTGTCGAACATATTATAACTCTCGGGATCCAACGTCCAATAGCTACCTTTACCTGGTCGTTTATCATCTCTTGCTACTTTGACAAAACAATCGTTTAGACCGAAAAAAGAAGAAAAAAACACACGAAAAAAATAAAAAAATTGATAAAACTAAGATAATACATACTTAGATTATGTCTGATACTATTTTGCCAACCTTGTTTATTTTCTCTGTAATACGGGTATTTGTCCTATAAAAAAGAAAAGAGAAAGTACAGCAGATATTGATAGACAAGAGTAATTAGTAACTATTACCATGATAAATTGGTAAATTCCATTTAATGTTACTTTTCCATCCGGACTATTTTGAATGGCAGCTGTAATTAGTGCAATGTATGAAAATGGTGGTTTGGTCATTTCTTTTGAATTTTGTGCTGCTATTGCATAGGCTTGTGCATAAACTGGATATGTAAACATTTTAGCAGCAGTTGGATCACCATACGGATAACTTGGTGGCATTGTTGGTGTTGTATATTGTCGTTGTTGTTGTTGATAATAATTTTGTTCATTTGTAGTATAAGGTGTAACAAATGAAAATGGTGGTGTCGAATTTGGGTTTGTCATATTATTATTATTATTTTAATAAACTAATTGAAGCATATAATTTGTTTTATTTCCGTCTTACAAAGATGGACAACAGCAACAACAACAACAATCACAGACTGTGTAAACAGATAATATATAAAATAATAATAAATATTAGCAATCGTTAGAAAATTAATAAATCTCGTAGTTTTTGATTATGATAATAATCGTTGATGATGATCGTTTTTGTCTACTTCAATAATAAATACGGATGTGCCCTGGTCTATGTGTGTGTTGTTTTTTTTACAATTTGATTTAATTTGATACTCGGGACTATTTTCTTTCTCTCTCTTCCTCTCTCTTTCACACACACATATATAAACAAAACAAAATAAACTAGGGAAATCGATGATGATGATGGCTAAGTTAGCTTTCTTTTTGACGAAATGAATAAACAACAGTTGAAATAATAATAATACGGAGAGAGAAAAAGAGAAAAGGAGAGAGAAAGAGAGAGTAGACAATGGGAGGAACCTTGAATATAAAAGGATTTCTTCTTGTGCAAAAAAAAAAAAGTAATAATTGTCTAACTGTAAGTATGTACTTTTTTTTTTCGTAAATTTTAGTCGTTAAAATAATAATAAAAAAATACTAATAAGTCGCAATGATGAAATAATAATAATAATAATAATAATAATAATAATCAAAATAAAGTAGAAAGACTTTTTCTCTTTTTTTTATATATTCTCTTATATGCAACAGAGGCAAAATTTTTGCATTTTTCTCTTCATTTTGTCATATTGACACAATCATCTAGTCTGATAAACTCTGTTGAAGATTAGTGATAACTTATCCTCTGGTGACAAGAGAAATATTTTTCTTTTGCTGTTCGTTGTTCTCTTAGACTTTCATTCATAATCCAATCAAATTAGACGATTAGAAAGTATTTGTCCAATAAGATTGTTCGTGTTTCTTTTCTTTCACTATACATACAACATAAATATATGTATACTCTCAATAGAATAAAACAAAAAATAAAAAGAAAGAAAGATTAAATATAGAAAGGGACTTTTTTTTTCTCTTTTTCCTGATTAGCTACTCAAAATTCATAAGTTCATTAAAATTCATCAGTATTCAATATAAATAAATACTGATCAGTAATCTGATAGCCACAGGATTTAAACCCTGGAATTAAAAGAAGTGATTTTTCTGGTTTTTCAATAATATATAAATACGTTGACTTTCGTTGCGAGTTGTATTTGTAATTTTATCGCAAATTTGGATCATAGAATTTTTTAAATGCTTCTCATTGTATATAAGTTGTGGTTCCAGGTTAAATGCATATATTTTAACGAAATTATTTTTTGACAGAAAAGAGTTTTTATTAATCGTGAATAGACACACATTAAAATAAATACAAAAAAACAAACAGTAAACTCTGAGAAAAGGAATAAAATGTTTTTGGATTTGAACTGAAAACTCTTTCCCAATTGTTTTCTATAATTTTATTAGTTATTTAGACTATTAAAAAAAAAACACTTTCATATCAAAAGTAACTAGTAATGTTTTTCTCTCTCTCTCTTCCATATACACACTTTGTAGTTACGGCTCTGTTCAATTCAGACTGACTAACCAACCAATAGGTGAGAAAAAGTGAATGCTGACAGAATAATAAATTGATTGAAATCTTTGTTTAAAGCGTAGAAAAGGAGAAGATAGTGTCTTCCATCCATCCACTGTAATTTATTGAACTACAAATAACCTGTTCATAGCAAAATAGTTAGTTTATTTATTCAATACATAGCAGAAATCATATATGAAAGTGACTTTCCACCGAGAGGTATACATGAGGAATCGGACGTTTGAAAATGGAATATATTCAAGAAGGTCCACGTTAGCTGAATAGTCCAGTTTTCTACATGGAACCAGGATCACAAATATCAGCAGGATGCATACACTCCAAATAATTGAAAATTTTATCGTTTTTTTCGGTGAAAGATTAGTAAAGCATTCGTTTTTTTCACAGTAACTCTACGAATTTTACTCCAGTGGACTATCTTTATTTGACTCACATTGCTTCAGAAACGTATTCGCGTTTACACTCGCCCCTAATGTTTGCGGCACTCCATGCGACCAAACTTACCTCTACCAAACCTGCAAAATTCGCACTTTTGCTTTCTAATGGTCATAGCGATCAAATTCTTTTTGATCAAAACTAAAGTATCGTCAAGTGCCAAAGCTGAGAAATAGCCACATAAACTTGAAATTAGGAAATGGTTATGTGATTTCTAGAGATACTGCAGCTGCTGCTTCTCCTAATTTTTTTTTCGTCGATCGTAGTATACCCGTTTTAAAAAAAACAATCATCTCCTCTTTATCATGGGAAGCGATCGATTCATCTTGATGTCTCGTATTTTTTGATTTTTGCAGACGTTTTTAGTAAAAAAAAGTTAATAATTTGTAACGATGTGTTTTCAATCTTCAATCTATATGGAGAAAGAAAGATCATAATCATTCTTAATGGATTAATCTTTTTTCTCTTCTCTCTACATTGAATATCTAAATCTAACATTCAATTGTGTGTGTTTGTGTTTAACTGTTTTTGATCAGTGTTCTAAAGTGAATCAAAATTAGTGAAAAATTACAATCAATTACATGTGTCTAAATCAAACAAGATGTAACCTATCAACAGAATGTTATTTTTTCATTAGAAAAAGAGAAAATCATCCGTTCATTCTATCCATAATACTAAAAGAGAAAAATATAGAAGTACAATATATTAATGGACACCACAGGATGCCATCGTCTCTCTCAAAAGACACATATACATAACTGATAGCAAGAAAGAAACAACACAGATAGAAAAGAAATACGTTCGATTTTTATTGGATAGTTTAATGGTGATGTTGAAGACAACAATTTTTTTTTTTAAACCGTTACTAACTGGGGATCAGACATGATGCAGTTTGTCTATATATGTGTACATACACTCATCTTCACATATTTGTTTTGTTTTTCATTAAAAATTAGATTTGACATCCGATCCTTTCGTCATCTGGATGATTTTGTAAGAGATAAAAAAATTAGTCTTGCATATTGAATAGTTCACGGAAAAAAGAAAAGAAAAAGGAGATAGATGCTCGACAGTTAATGATGTTCATGATCTTGTCTTGTGATATAAGTTCTGTATGTAATTTTTAACATTTTAGTTCCTTAATGCATTTGGTTGGTGTCAATAAGCCGAAGTTAAAATGACAAGAAATGCTTTCATAAAAGATATTTCGTTTAGACAGAAGAGTTTAATTTTTTTTGTATAGAGCTTTATTTAAAAGGGGGAGAAAAATAACCCTTGCTGATTCACCTCTAGGGTGCTGACAGCATAAAAAAGAATTTACAAGTGAATTGTCTAAATTTTGTTATGTGAAAAAGAAGAAGTTGGAATATATTACAAAAAAAGGTTTTCGAATTAATAGATTATTCATTTGTTTCCCCTATACAGACTCTTGGTTATCTGCTACACATATCTTCGTGTACTTACCCTAACATAAAGTTGTCCCCCCCCCTCATATTAGAAGCCCCTCTGGAGGAGCCGATGTGGAAGGTGTATTAGAAAACCTAGGGCTTCTATTACGGGGAGGGGTTTAGTCTACATATATTGCAGAGCAAGGAAAAAAAGAACGGAGAAAACAAACAAACAAAGGGAACAAGAGATTGGAAGACTACATCATTCTCTGAATACAAACTTACACAGTTTGTCAAAAAAAGTCATATTTTCATTCAGTAAAAAATTTACACTCTGATTGTTTGGCCTGCCTCTTGGCAGCCATCTGATGCATTTGTTTCTATAGTAGTGAGAGAAAAAATTATTTACAACATTTTTGTTCAAAAGAAAATATTCTAAAAAATTTTGTTCATACATTTTGGATGCTATTCAGTCGTTTTAACAGACATTTCTTGAACTTTTCCTCAAATAGAAGAGTTTAATCTATTCCATATCTCCTCTATTTTTAGTGGAGAAATAATTGCGGTTTAATTCATCTTTCATTCCAAACGATTATTCATTTAAAGTATTGAACGATATGTTTGTATGTGGCATCATGTTCACTCTCATTCTTACTTTTTTAAATGATCTTCACACAAATCACAGAGATAGGATGGATTTTAATCCGTCAAACGGCATTTTTATTTTCTTTATAATCCTTTACGTTCATATATTGCCAAAGGTCTGATTATTTTAGCGGGAATTTTTTTAACATCAAAAAAACAGCAGACAGAAAAAAAGAGTAAGGAAAAGAGAAAGGAAACACTATGTTTTTTTGTCTTTTCATAATTCATTCATTTTATTTTTTGTTTGCCCATTGGCTACAATTAGTCGCTGATTGATACCGACAAAAAAAAACTGTTTTAGATCAGTTATGAAGTTAAAATAATATTTATGTACACCCAATCGCGTCATCAGAAGAAGTTTGTGGCACCAGTCTATATGTGTACATAAGGTTTCGAACAGAAAAAACAATTTGGTGTCATCCTCTCTCTCTCTCTCTCTCTCTCTCTCTCTCTCTCTCTCTCTCTTTCTTTTTGTTCAAGGTAACTAACTATGAATGCCTTTTTAACGTGATGATAAAAACATCAAAATCAAAGCATATGTATATATTCAATGTTGTTGATATGTTAAAAATCAAGTGGACCGCTCAATTGTGTTAATAAAAGATTAATTATTAAATAATGGCACGGGCCAAAGAAGAAATTGTGACTAAAGTAGAACTCAAATTTTTCTCGTGTAGTGTGAATATACAGAAATATTTACTTTTTTTTTAATTTAATATGATAAAAAACTTTGGAATTGTAAAATAGAATTTTTTTTTTGTTTTAAAATATATAGAGATGAATCAAACAAAAGTAATTTGGAGAAAAATGGTCTATTATTGTTCTTATTACAATCTGAAAATGTTAGTTTAACGTATACTTGCTCAAGTTTTGTTATCCTGTCGCGATCATCGTGTGTTGTATCATCGACTCTGTCATTCTCTCTCTATGATTCTTAGAACATAACCAGCAACTATACGTACTTAAAATTGTATACATTTACCAACATTTTCTCATTGTATGATATGTCTTTAAATGCTCATCATAATCATAATAGTTCGAAAATTATTCTTGTTCGAAAATATTTAATCGATTTTGCCTACATTTTTCAATATTCTTGTTTTCTCTTGTGAATATGATTTACTTCGAATGAACTGATTAATCTCATACTGATCAATTTCATTGCTTACATAGTTGAAAGTGATAATATTAACATGATAAATCCAAATAAAAGAGTCAGGATTTTAATGGATCTTGTATATTTACATAAATGAATGAGATTGATAATAAATTTCATTGTAACATCCATTGTCGATAGTGATACTACTCGATAAAATTCGAGATTATTTCGAAAACAAAAAATGTCGACATATTGTGATAATATATTCTTTGTTAAATATAATCAGACAAATAAATATCGAGTGAAACTTTTTAATATAATTAAACGTCGTTAAATTTTAAAATTAACTGAATATAGATAAACAAATCTTACTCTGTTTTTAGGAATAGAAATTGTGAATATCGTTTATATCTATATATATATATACAGTTTCGTCGGAGAAAAAAGAGAGAAATTAGGAACATGAGTTATCGGTGTATATATGTGTATGCTCTAAAGATGCTGTGACAGATAACGTGAAATTTATTTATTCAAATAACATTGCTCTCTGTGCTCGAAACTTATTTTTTTTTGCTATATATAAATGGATTGGATTTATTTTTTTTGATCAAAGAATATTTATACAGATTTATAACATAAATATTCGCGATACATACATATATATTCCTTATAGCGAGGTCTTTTCAGCTTTGTTATCGTTCGTTTTTTCTTCTTATTCTACTTTCCTTCTAGCTCGAAACTTTATGGTGATGTATTTTTTTTAGATTGTACTCGTTCTTTGTTTCGTACATAAATATTATTCTTCATTATTGATAATCGAAATTTTCTTTTTAAAAAAAATACATATACGTAAGAGAAGAAAATGTATAGAACAACAACAAGAGAAGAGAATGATAGCCATCCATTACTACGCTAATTGTTTGAGTATTTGTACATCTAATAGAAAAAAGTAACAACATATTCAACTACTTTTTAACAAATATTATTCTCATAAACCGGTTTCTTCAAATTTTAATTAGTACAAATGAGGTATGATGTTGGAGTATTAGTACGATCAAATCTCTTACCAAGAATTTTTCGTAAAAGAAGTCTCATCCATCAGCTCCACAAAAAAAAAATTTCCATTTTGACTCTTCATGGCACTACAATCGTAAATTCAGTGAGTATGCTGCATTTGATCGGTTACAATTGAAGAGAATATACGGTTTTACTCATCTTTTGAATTAAAAGTTGATTCATTCGACTTTCGCCTCTTGCTTCTTTTGGAAGCATCTTGAAATCAAGTTTTTTCGTCAATTTTCATAATCTGAAGTTAAATTTGCGTTAAAATTGATTGGTTGATTGATTTTTGTGGTAATTGAGCTGAATAGAAAGAACGTTTTGCATATGTCGAACATGCCAAAACATACTTTCAGATAAAATTTAATGATTCCTCTCTTAGGAATAGTTTCTATCTTCTTCAATGCAACTCTGGCTTCCATATATAGAAACTATTTTATAGATTTTTGTCCATGCGATTGAAAGAGAAAGAGAGAGAATATTCGCTAGATTTGTGTATTGTCTGATTGTTTTTCTTCCTGAATAAACCACTACTGGTTTTAAATTTTCGTTTTAGAAATAGGCGGAAATCGACAATAGTAATGATAAGATCATATGAACATAGAGAGATAGTGTAAATTGCACCAACAAACATGTTTTTATTTTTTGTACACATATATAATTATGGAATGATAAAAGATCATCTATATTCTCTCAAAAATGAACTCTCTATCAATATAAATCCGCGAATAGTTAATGTTAAGAAAACAATTAATTTAGCATGTGTATGTGTGTGTAAGATCTTTGATATTTATAAGCGTCTATATAAACAGAACTCTGATTAGTATGAATATCATTCCCCTAAAGAGAGAGAGAGAGAGAAAAAGAAAGAGAGAATAAAAGTTGGAAAATAGTATACTTCTATTAACTATTACTGAGCTAGCAGGTAGGTATATTTGAAATTTTTTTTTTAAAACATTTATTTACCAATATGTGAATATAAATTAAAATTTAACAATTTCTTTAAATAATAGTTAGAAGATAAATTGTTTTTCTTTTATAAATAAATTTGTCTAATGGTCCACAACGAACGCTGCACTCATCGCTACTTCATCATTGGATCCATTATTATCGGGTTTTTTTCTAATGTTATAAAGAACATCGAAAAGAAAGACATAAAATTACATCGTTATTCTATTAGAAAACGTTAGAAATTGTACTGAACGTCGATAATATAATCACATTAGTACTATGGTACTATGAGAGAAATTTCACTGCAAGGTTGATAGAGGCGACTGTTATGTACGCGCTGATGAAAACAAATACTCGAAAACCTATATAAGTTTTTCCAGATATATTCAGGTAGAAATCAAGTGGTTCTGATTAACTCTTGTTTCCCCATCGATACAAAGTGATAAGAGTTAATCAGAACCACTTGATTTCTATCTGAATATATCTGGAAAAACTTATATAGGTTTTCGAGTATTTGTTTTCATCAGCGCGTACATAACAGTCGTCTCTACCAATCTTATTGATATCGAATTTTTTCGATGAAATACGAGTGAGAAACAGTAAAATTGTCCAAAAAATCTCAAGCTCTAATTCGTTTTAACGCCACACTGTAAAAAATAAAGTGTGCCGAAAACACACTGAACTTGCACATCACTTTGAGTCGCATTTGCTCATCTAGAAATACAAACTTGAGAACATACAAAGAGTTTTACACATCTAGAAAAAAGCACACTTGTTCGATTCGCATTTGCGTACTTAGAACTTTTACACATCTACAGGCACACTTTTTTTCAGTACGTTGTACTCTACTATTCATCAATTTTTTAGCAGAACGTCTTGATAAATTTTCTGCTTGGTGGTATCTGTGTTATACAGCAATAGAGAAGAAGAAAACCTGTTAACTTCTTGTCCGGCATTTGGACAAAAAGTGATGGTATTCTATTGATACATCATGTGTTCTTTTCATACAATATACACCAGTTTTAACTGAACATTTTTTATTCCTTAAGATCGTTTGATAGTTTTTAAAAATAATATAATTCTCATCATTATTTTTAAGCACTACACAAACAACGGACAAATTTTAATGAATAAGGCCTAAAGAAAGATATCACTGGTCAAGACAAATCAGTTGATTGACAGAAATAAACGTTCAATTTAAAAAAAAACATACAAAATCATGGAAAAAATTTGCCTCATACATAGCACATCCGGCGTTCCTACAAATGAAATAGAAAAAGTGATCTATGAGAAAATATGCACACACTAACAATTCACTAATCATGTAACGTTCTGTTGATAAATCTATCAACAAAGCAATAGTAAAAGAATAGAAATTTTGTTTAATATCAACAAATGAATACCGTTTTAAAACTTGAGTAATTAATCTCTCGATATAACAATCTATTTCATTGGGTTTTGTTTTTTTTTGTTTCATTTAGGGCAGAACTTTGGCCAATGTATCCTAAAAATGTTCAATGACACATGTATTTAAAATAGAGATACTATCATGTGACAAAATCAATGTTTACAGTGTGAAATCGATCAAAAGAAAAATATAATTCAAAGTACTGATGATTATCATTGTAATAAGCCTGCATGACCATTTCTTAGAACAACAACTACAACGTCGATTGGAACTATAAATGCGATTGTAATTTTAGGTCGACACATCAAGAGAGAGAGAGAGACAGAAAGATGACCACTGTCCATGTCATCTATACTTGACTTTTAATTTACGTACCAAATGAAGAAATAATAATAACAAAAAAGAAATTTGTTTGCACAATGTTGAATTCTTGATGTCATACACACAAAACTAAATGATGAGATTGATACACATACACACATTATATATATATTATTTTCTTGAAAATGTATGCATGTGTACTTGATTTCTTATGTCAGCAATGAAAAGATTAACTATAAATTGTGTTAGCTAAAGTTAATTATAAAATAAGTGGAAAAGAAAATTTCGTGTTTTTGAATAGTGATTGGTGCGATATACATGCACATCAGAAGTATAACAAATTCTTTGAGTTTAGTGCTACTCTTCATTAACACCAAAAAACAACAACAACCTGCTTATCATTATAAATTGTATCTAGACTAACTGCAATTGAGCGTGAAAGTAATAATCACTTTTATCGCGTTTCTAACACAAATAAACATTCCACTCAATCGAATCTCTCATAATAAATAAAAGTCCAACTCGTACAATACGAAAAAGATGGATATAGTCTTAATTATTCTCTAAGTTTAATAGTCAATTCGAAGATATATTTGTAACTAAGGAGATATAGTAAGAAAGGTTTAGTTATTATCTGTTTTCTTTAAAAGTTATTATCGAATATTGGTGTATGATCATGATGTATGAGATATCCAACAATAGTTTTTTTCTCAATTGATAACAACTAGTAAATTATAGTAGAACATTTATAAAACAATACTATAAAAATTAAGATGAAGTATCCAAGAAGCAGAGACTAAGAAGAGTAAATGATTAAAGTAAACTTTGGTATCATATTTTTTCTAAATTGTTATTATTTTGAATGATAAATACCCCAACATACGAGAAAATTATTTTTCATCGTCATCATCATCATTTTTTGATAAACGATCGTTCTTGGTGAAATCATCTGACAAAACTCAATCATCATCATTTGACACGTCAAGAACTGAAATTTTTTTAGTTACAAACAAATTTATAATGATCAGTTTAAAATAAATGTGTCTATTTCATCATTGCAGATGGATTCTTCTATTTTACAGTAGTATATAAAGATAGAATATTGATAATAACAGAGAACAGAATGAGAGATCATTTGATTTGACAAAATGTATTTTCATCTATCTTGATCTGTTCTCCACCCTGTGTGTTGCTTAGTACGAGTAGAAAGTTAAACTAAAGCCGATTTACTATATACAGATAATAATGATTAGTTTGCCGTACATATAAAAATAGAAAGAGAAAAAAATGATTTGTTTTCTGTCAGAAACGTATTGTTTTTTCTCTCTCTATGATAGATAGTTAAACAGCATTCTAATCGACTTTTTCCTAGTCATATCAACCTATTCTATTTACACTGCTGAACAACTGTTCCCATTAGAGTCTATAGTGTCTGTGACATATGAGCAAAAACATAGTTATAGATATATAGATGAATTGAAACCGATAGTCTTAACTTGTTTCATTGTTATTTTGAATTATATTTATAAGGCCACAAAAATATATATTATCAAAAAATTTATCATAAAAGTGTGCTCACTGATTGATTTTAATAATTATATTGTAATAAATCAATAAATATACACTTTTCTATTTCATTCTGTAGAAAATCAGTTATTATATAAATACGGCTCAACTAGAGGACGGACGGTACAATATGTGTATAGTCGAACATTTTGAAAAAAAAGTGAAAGCCAATGAAATGCAAGCTACCATATCTTACGATCGTTAGCTACTTTTTACTGTATAAAGTTTGACTTCAACTTTTAACAGATGACTGTAAAAACTAGATCGAGAAATAACGCTACAAGATTATAGCAGCACGCATAAAAAACTATGCTAGAAGGATTGATAAAGTATTGAGTGAAAATTAATTTCGACTCTTATAATTTCGTAGAATTAAGAGTCTGCAGATCTTTTTTTTGAAAAAAAGATTCAAAAATATGTTTAACTTTTTTTCTTCATCGATATAGTGATTCTAATGTTGGATTGCGTCAATAAATCATTTAAAATGATTCATATGGCGAAAAATCTCGATGCCCATCTAAAAAGCCATATATGCACACTGTAGGAGCTATTGAATCATGGCCCAATACAAACGTTTTTTTGAGTATTAAGCCTAAAACTTGTGTTCTTACCAACTCCGAACAAAGTTTGTTCTGATTGGTATTGTAAGAATTCAATCTACCTCAGTTTTAAGATAAAAAAATCCCATGCAATCACGACATTTCATGCATTCATCATCTTATTGGTCTTTTTCTATGATTTTTTCTTTGAAAACTTGAGTAGTTTTTTATATTTAACATGGTCACTGTGTCTACAGTTTGTTCTTTCTCTTTCTGTCTTCTGAATAAAAATATGAAACTAAATTTCATGAACTATACTGTTTACGAAGAACTTGAAAAGCACCTACTTAACAAAAGAATATCGTGATGAACCACTTATAACCGTATGAATAGTTTCAATTCTCATAAGTATTAAAAAAACTTCAGAAAAAAATAACAGAACAACAAAAGTACTCTTCTCTTCTCTTCTTTCTCACGTTTGTGGTATGTATATGTATGTGTATCTCAATTACTCTTGCCCACCTTTTTTTTTTTTCTTTTTAGTGAAAAGCAAATAATCTTTAGTAACAAAAATTAAGAGTACAAAAATGCTGCCTTATTATTATACGAATCAAAAACGGCGTAAGAAAAAAATCGATAAGTAAATATGAATCCCTATAAATAGAACATAAGAAAAAATTCAATTGGAGAATAGACACATTATCAATAAATGATGCTTTTATTTTTT
>CAJNOQ010007095.1:0-12734 GCA_905250885.1 Didymodactylos carnosus
CTTTTCTTTGTTCTGTTTAAATAAAATGAGTAAACGCCTCGTAATGTTAACGATCAAATCCTAGGAAATATGTCCTTCAACATGTCATATGTCATTGGATCTAATGCAATCATACACATAAATAAACAAAAATTTCCTGTTTCTCCATCCCTTTAAAAAGCTAAGCGCATACTAACATACTAACACCCAATCATCGCTAAAATCACATTTTCAGTCAAGGGTCAGTGAATCGAAGATGAACGATACTTGTACAAGCAAAGAAAATTGGCGGTAAGGATACAGCTGCTATCTATGTACAATTAGCTAGTGTACTTTATGATTATGCAAATATACCTCAAAAATGGAAAATAGCTTGCTCTTCGAAACACGTATAAAACATACGTTTCGATTTCGATCGATACTGGTCAAATAAATAAATAAACATATGTTTTAACGTGGATTCCTAACCAGTTATTCGACGGGTACTTCGAGTGCCCGAAAATATGTTTTCGATGGGCTTTTGCCGAGGGCTCGAACCCTCGGAAAATGGCACTTCGGACCCTCGATATAAGGTTTCGGGGGGTACCGATTTCGAGGCGTCAGACTGGGATATTTAGGACTTCCGGGCCCTCGTCGCACCTCCGAGGGAGCGAGGGCTTGGAAGTCCCGAACATTGCACCTTCGGGCGACGAGGGCTCGGAAATCTCACACATCTCTATTCGACGGCTTGAAATTTTTCTTGAGGACCTGCTACCTATCTGAAATCCGAGGACTCGAAATCGAGGATTCGAAGTGCCATTTTCCGACGGTTCGAGCCCTCGGCAAGGACCTATTCTGGGTACCCGCCGCATTCCGCGAACGACTTTCTTCATCTGCATGGGTTATCGTTAATATATTGTCTTAGTAAATGATAAGCATAGATGTATTGTTCAGCCATTTGTAGAGAACTCATACGTTGTTGTGTAAAATTCTTGTAGGGGTTTTTTCGATATCACACAGGCGTTTTTCTTCATCATAGATTTTTATACAATATTCCATTAATGCATAGGTACCTATACTTAACAGAAAGAGAGACATACTTTTCAAGCTAGAATAGACAGATTCGATCATACCTGCTCTACCAACACCAGAATTACAATGAATTACTTTTGGTACACTTGAATCATTTGGATATTTTTGAACTTCATTAATAAAATTAATCATTGAATCAATATCGTCTGGAACATCACAATCTCTCCATTTTAAATAATGACAATGATAAACAGTATACGGTACCTGAAACACTTTTAATCACATCTGCACGTTCATTTCATAACTACACTAGTTAAAAAGGTTTGTTTTAGCATTTTCAAACAGAAAAGAAAATTTTCATTCTTTCCAATGCCAGAATTTGGTAGCAAAGCCAAAAAGATTGACTCTAGCAGATTCTGTCTACAAAAACTCAATATTATTTTCAAACGATCAAAATGCAGTCTTTCCGACATAATTATTAAACAACACTGATACCATGTTTATCTTTTTCTTCCTCAGTGGTGTCTGTCCTGCTGACACTGAACCCTAAAATTCGAAGAGAATCCTCTGCCTCGCGCACCTGTCTGTAGCAGTTATCTCAGAAATAATTACTTACATTTGGATTGGATGTTTTTGTTAATTCTAATTGTATAATTCTAAAGTATTCATTTTTTCTGTGTGAATCTGAACAAATTTAATATGATATAAACCGTATGTTCGTTCATCCTGTGCATTCAATGGCCAATACTGAACAGGCGGTTGACCTGGTTCTTTGGCTGGTTTTACCATAACAATAATTCGTACATTAAACTGATAAATCATACGCCAAAAATCGGAATGAGTATCACCATAGATAAGATATGTGGGCATTGGAGCTAGAAAGAAGAGAAGAAACCGAAAACCTAAACATATTAGCTTCAGACTACTTCAGACATGCATAAAAATATATATACAGGGTAGAAAAGTGGGTACTATCTCTTACGGACTGGCACATTCCAGCACAGCAGGATGATCAAAATCATTATCCATAGGCATGCAACAGCTACCGTTGAACAGCTGAAAACTGATGTAACTATTTAATGGTACCTCCTCCACTTCCTTAACGAGCGGTCACTGGGTTTTCTCGTTAAGCGAAGGTTCTGAAGAAATCACCTTCACCAGATCAAAACTGGAAAAAGCGATGATGTTTACCAAAGTTAGATTTTTTGATTTGAGTTTTTCGTCCGAACATTCACATTATTTTTGTCTTATCCAACGTTGAAAACTGAATTAAAAACTAATATCAGATGCATTTCAGAGGTATACCTCTGAAATGCATCCGATATTAGTTTTTAATTCAGTTTTCAACGTTGGATAAGAAAAAAATAATGTGAATGTTCGGACGAAAAACTCAAATCAAAAAATCTAACTTTGGTAAACATTATCGCTTTTTCCAGTGTTGAGATAGTTCGAGTTTTCTCGATTTTTCGGCATGAAAAAACGTTTCAAAAAACTGAAAACTACACATGCGTGGTCAGCTCGAAAAACTCTATCGAATGGTATATCATAAGTCCAGAAAAAAATACTGTTTCATTTTGCATTAGGTGCATCTTACAAAGATCGGAGAAAAAACAAAATGACCACACGTTTTCCTTTCGGACATAGCCATTTACTGATCAGTTATTAGTTTTGTCACTTACAGTTATATCAGTTAAGGGCACCCCCCCCCCTTTCCCTCGACCAAAAAAACTACTTAGGTAGAAGTTGCGTTTGACGGATTCCTATGTAGTCCAGACTGTGCCCTTCAATTTGAGATCTAAGCGAATTCAAACAGATGTTAGGTCAAGAAGTTAATCTTCTACGAAAGGACCCGAAAACAGCTTCTTTCAGCTAAAACTTCGAAATTTGCGAAATCGGAACGAAAAACTTTTATCCATGATACAGCAGATTCTTCTGAATCGAACAAGACAAACCGCAGTCTCAGGCGATATCGGGAATCAAAGCCAGAGTCATTTTAATTAGATGTACGGTTTGGCGCCAATACGTACATCGCTTTTCTCAGAAGCGCCTTTTATAATGAAAAATCGAAGTCTTCTCCCTTTTTCTCCCAGACGTTTCGATCGATTGAGCCTTAATTTTTTTTTTCTGACAACTAGAACCAAATTAGGGGGCGGAGGGGCTATTTTTTTTCTTTGAAAAATATTGTTCTGGTGATTTTTGACAGACTTTACAAAACTTACCTAAGCAGAAAAACACGTTTTTTTGGCAGAGCTCCAGTATTTTGGTTCTCCTCAGCGAAGGAAACAATGTTTTTTGAAAAAAAAATTCATTCATGAAAAATGAATTTTGGATATTTGCGGGGGGAAAACTTCAGGTCATTTTTGGCCCTTCGCCCGCTATTTCTTATGGAAGGAAGCATCCGGGAATTCTCAGTCTATCGCAACTTTTGCTCTGTTAGTCGAGATCTATCTACCCTGAAAGTTTCGAAATTTTTGGTCAAGCCGTTCTTGAGAAACCCGTGAAAGTGAAAATGCCCTTAACCGTAACTGTTGCTTACCTAATTGTCCGCTTTAAATTACACGTGACTATTTGTTGAGTAATTTCAGAAGGACAGAAAACAGAGAGTGCAATTTTTAGCAAAACTGGAAAAAGGTAATGTTCTGCTATAATTCGGAAGAAAATCAAATTGAGACAGCATCTATAGGCGATATGTTTAACTGATGTTATAAAAAAAGATGCCAATTTTAGATTTGAATGTATTTCTTACGCGTTATGCCTTTTCAAAAACATTTCTCTGTGATCTGAAATTTCAGAAATACATATAAACATATGGTTAACCTGCTGAAGTTCGGAATAACGTAAAAGGGTTTTTCTATCCTCATTTTTTATCTCTGAAAAAACAGTGAAGACATTTTTTACGTACCTTGTATTATTATACAATCGACTGATGCTTTAATATTCTTATTATGATACATGTTTCCAGTTGCATAAACAAAATCAGCATTGATGTAATCACTTTGTTCACCACCTAGTTCATTATCTGCTTGTAGTTTAACTCTCGAAAATTTACTTGGTGGATATAAACCGGCATTACGAGTTTTTTTATGATGACTTCTAAATATGTAGAGAAAAAGAAAAAAAAATACATGGATATAAGCTTTACTCTTTCAGAATACGAGCAGAAAAGTATTTCATTATAGGACTCCAAACTAAAACTAACTAAACTACACAAAAGCAATTTTGTACGACTAGAGATTCTAGCACATGAACTTGGCTTTGCAGTAAATTGCAAAACCAAATCCACTGTTCTATATCTATATTCTGTACAACAATCGAAGTTGTGCAATACTCTCGATGTTATCAGTAGTAATTTTCTCTCTTGGTATGTTTTTTGTGTTCTGTTTTCCATAATACGTTAGTCAACGGTTAATCATACACTACTAATTCTTACGTCATTTGAGCTTCCGGTGCTGCTTCAGTTGTTGCATCTTTTGTATCATTAATTTTGCAATATTCTGTTTTGATTAAATCAACCGATTTTGTCATAAATAGTTTCATTGCTTCAACAGGATTATTTTGTACTGCTGCTGTTGTTCGTGTAGTTGACGATCGTCCTGGGGCATTGGACATGTTGTAGAAATACAGATCTCAGCTAAAAGCAACAAAAAAAATGTATTTCAGATTCCTATTACTGCGAGGGCTGCCTTTTGATGTTTTCGAGCGGAACGAAGTCATTATCAATGTTTATTTTCGTCACAGACACAGTCTACAGTCTGTAAGCGTGTCCACTGCAGAATCAGTTCTTAGCTCTACTTCGCTTAACACCGCATCAGTATCTGTTTTTAATAAATGTCTCGGTTCTCTCAGATTATTAAAGGAAGAGAAGATTCCTTATGTGATTTGAATTTAAATGCATGTTATGATGCTACAACACAACTAAAATCTAATTTTTTCTTTTCTATTATGTCAAAATGAGAAGAATAACGTTTACATAATGATTAAGAAGAAACCTTACACTTATGAATAATATAGAAGTAAAAGAAAGGAGAAAAAGAACGCGAGAGAATATGAAGCAGAGGAAAGGAAAAAAATGATACTGCTCGTAAGCTGCGAAGCAGTGCCATCTTCATAGCAGCATGTCGCGATAATCAAAATAAAACAAACGCATATAAATTATCTCTCTTCTTCACATTGGTGCTACTGTTGTTATGCTATTAAGAAGTACATTTAATGAGAACGCTGACATCCTCAAAACACACTTATATATAAATTAACAGAAAATACAGAAAACAATAATACTCATGCCCATAAAAGGCAGTCGAATGGCGTGCACGAAAAAAAGGAAAGGAAAGGAAAACGAAAACTACGCTCATAAAAGGCAATGGGATGACCTATGCAGAACGAAATAGCTCTAGTGAGATACTTACTCGAATCTTACTTAGATCTTAGAACGATCTTAGTAAGATTTCGCTTACGTTTGTCTAAGATCTTACACAAATTTTACTAGGATCGTGAGACCCGAAAATTTTAAGATTTGATAAGATTTTGCTAAGATCTTAGCAAGATCTTACTAAGATTATACTGTCTAAAGATTTTTCAACATTGGGTAGAATCTGTTAGGTTTTAATGATAAGAATGACGACATTTTCTTAACAATATTCATTCAAGATTCGCTGAGAATTTTTAAACTTTTAATCCGCATTATCCAAAGTAGCAGTTGAACAGTGTTGAAGAATGAAGAGAAATTTTATATTTTCGGATGTCCAACCATGGACCTTGACCTGCATGTACACTCTAAAAAGTTGTTGAACACTTTCGAGAGATCAAGTGCTAGCAGAATCAGTAAGAGAAATAATCGTAAAATCACTCATATTTTCGGTGTTACTTATATAGATGAATGAGAGAAAAACAAAAGGGTGAATGAAAGTAGAGTCATTAAATCTTATTAACTCTCTGGCGCCTTTTGACGCCAAGCAGTTTACAACCTTTAGCGTCGGCGCCTTTTGACGCTTTGCGTAACTATATAACAGTTGTATATTGTAAAGATTATTTCTAATCTTTTTTATTTGTTCTTTTGTCTTTCCACTACATGCCCTGTACATATACACATCGTAGTGAGTTTATTTTTGGCTTCTCTCTCATTCTTTGACTATCTCTCTTTGTTTAGTAGTTATTGTTAATCAGTAGGTTGGATGGCGATATTGACGGAGGATGTGCTCCCCTCGTGCGTGTTTGTGGATGTATACTCCAGTTGGTTTTTCAAATTTTTATTAACAAAAGAACAGAGGAGAGAAGACTAGTATTAGAATGTCAAAATCACATTCTAATACTAGTCTTCGTCTCCGATGTGTATATGTACAAGGCATGTAGTGGAAAGACAAAAGAAAATGTAAAAACGTAAAAGATGAAGGTTATTTTGAAGTAAAATGAGTATTAATGACGTTTTTACTTATATTTATCATAAAAAAATGTTTCTTATCTTCGCAGCATTTCCAAGGTTATTTAGATAATTGGCATACTATTAAGAACGCTTAGAAATGGTGCAAAGACACAGTCTGGCGGTGCAGGGTACACCATTACAGAATAAATGGATATAGATGAGGTTGAGAAAAATTTTCTTCGAAGAGATGATGTGGAAAGTGTTAAAGAAAAGCCTTTACTCTCTTTTTCACACAAAATTTTTCTACTTTTGTACTGCTGTTTAGTAGTTCTGCGCTGTTTTCTCGATGGATTCAGTGCGTTGCATCATAATAGAAATGCCATTAATTTTAGATGAATAGCAGATGAGAAAATTGCAGATAAATAATACAATTACGAAAACAGAAGCACCGAACGCATCTGCTGTTATTTTAGTAAAAGGTGTGTGTTTTATGTCTCCCGTATTATAACTAATTCACTCACATCTGATGAATGCAAATTATTTGTTTCTGATGAACAATAATATTAAATTCATTAATCTGTCGTCATAATTCTCATCGTAAACAGTTTTTAACTGACTTTAAACGGCTAAATGCCCTTTCAGTTGATGCAATTGTAACGGTACGAGATAATATAAATACATAAACGCTGTATAAATGTAAATATAAACTTTGTTATTATTCTTGTTAAATAAATGCATAATATCGTTCATTATCGAACATGCTTTTGGATCTTAGCTGAATATCGGTCTATAATAAACCACTATTGACATATGTTCCTACAATAGTTTTAATTTTGTCAGCTTATTCTGCTTGAAAATCATCTATGACAGATGTGGAGAATTACCTATTTTATATTAGGTATATTCCAACTGACGGTTACAAATATCATTTTCCGTCTTTGAATAAATTCATTGATAAACCAGTGTTAAAACTTTTATTGACTCCAACAATATACCGCCTAGTGATGCAAACGAACAATTGACGTCAGTATTTTCTCCAGAATTGTGAAAGTTGGATGTGAGAGTTGGAGACGATGCTGAGCCATCATTATCGAACAAGCGGACCCGTTCAGCTTGGCAGTTGTTTCCGATCTACCTTTTCCGAGGACCCTTCATAAATTGAATGCTATTTAACGAAGATATATCGCAGAGAGCTCGGAGACGTCTCATTCTATTCAGAAATGTTTCTTCTACCAGATTCAACTATTTTCAAGAAACGTATTGACTGAATCGGACTCGGTTTTTTGAGATGTTTAAGGCTTTTGGTTTTCCAGAGATCCTGGTTTCGAAAGCTACGATGAAAGTTTGTAAGCGCTAGATTAGATTCGAAATTAATTCAGCTATTCAAATCCTTTTTCAGATTTGTTCTAGCTATCATGATCAAGGAGAAAAATTATAAATAAACGGTGGACGCTCAATTTTGGCCGCTACTGTATGAGGTAGAAGCAATTGACATTATCTTTAGCAGTAATTAGTATTTCCGATGCTGACATCGGAAAACATTTTCTTTGAACGATATGGCAGAAGTACCTTTTTGAGTTGGCTTTCATATAAAATCCATGATATTTTTTTGAAGAGTAAGGCAACATTGCTTTGAGCACTGTTATTTATATACATTTCGAAACAATGAAATTTGAATTGTACAGCACTGAGCCTTTTATGAGACCCTTTTTTTAAACCAGGTAAAGTACTAATTACCGCTTAAGATAATCTCGATTGCTTCTATCTCATATTTAATATGATTCATATTTGGAATATAAAAATGAGAGATAATGTATCTCTTTTGAGATACTCAATTTCTTGCCAAAATATTTGTTTCTCAAAAGAAACCCTTTTTAAATTGATTAAAAGAGATACGTTGTAAAATATGGATTTGCATCTCTTATGAGAATATATATTGTATCTCTTCCGGCACCAATATTTAAGAAACGATTCTTATTAGAATGAAATGTATTCTTAGTTTTCAAGTAAATATTTAAAAGAAGATCCAGGACCATTCAAAAATGTCAATGATGTTTGTTTTCGACCATCATACTCACTTGAAACTTGTGAAATAAGTAAATGTGGTGAATGAGAGTTTGCTTAAGGCGGGTCTCCTCATCCGATTTTTTCCACCAGTTTGTAGTGGACACTTCGGAGTATATGTCTCAACAAAGCTTTCAATTCTCGAATTCGCGGTTTTTGATTAAAAAAATGTCAAAGTGTTTTTTTCGGTTTTCTTTTCTATTTTTAAAATTTCAATAAAAACTTCAGTTTTTGATATGAAGAGTTGATTCTAGCATAGTTCGATAGAGACCATTAATCTATATAAGGAGAAGTACTTTTTATCGTTCCCGAATGAAGCTTGAAGCAACAAGTTTAACGTTCAGTTTTCCGAGGAACTTTTAGAGCTAAAAATATTTTTTACATCATCTTACGGCTAGTTTCGTTCGAAGCAAGCATGTTGAAGCAAACTCTGGATACAAAGGTTGTTCAAGGTCAAATTCTGCAGTCCCTAACGAGAGGTTTTTGTACAATTGACCTTTTCTGACTTTAAATTAATTTTTGGGGTTTTTAAAGTTTTAAAATTTCTTATTTTTTAATTTAAAAACCAAAAAAGGACAATTTTAAAAAAACTTCTCGTTAGGGACTGCAGAATTCGATTCTGAACAACTTTTGTATCCAGAGTTTGCTTCAACATGCTTGCTTCTAACGAAACTAGCCGTAAGGTGAGGTGAAAAAATCTTTGCTGAGCCCAAAACCAGCGATATCTTCAAGTTTTGAATTTTTTCTTCGAGCCTTCCCAGTTTGTAGGGAATACTTCGAAGTATATGTCCTGCAGTTTTTTCGGCTTACTGACATTATCTGACTGAGAAAAAATTAATTACTTAAAAATATGTTGTTAAAGTTTTGAGCACGGAGCTATTATTACAAAGTTTCAGCAGCCAAAAATGAATTCCAATACCTTTAAAATAGTCTGTCTTGTAGCCCGTAAAATTCTGTATCAGATGAGGTATTTCTTGAATTCTTGTTGAATCGTTATTTTACAAATGGGACTTTAAGCTAGTAGAGTAGGCCAATTTAACGTTAATTAGTACTCATTAGCTAATAATAGGAAGGAAAGAACAAAATTTTTTACATCTTTTCTCGTAGTAAATATTCTCTACACATTTCTCTACCGAAAAAACTGCAGGACATATACTTCGAAGTATTTTCTACAGACTGGGAACGTTAGTAGTATAATAAGGGAAGATAAAATGTAGAACTGCCGTGAACATTATTTAATTAAAACTCTTAGAGAGACTGAATAATAAGAAAGAAATATTTATGCAAGCTTTCGACAGTTAAAAGAGAGTAATGCTAGTGTAAATATTAAGAAAATAGCCTAAAATGCGTAGTTTGCAACTAAAGTAGATTTCGTTCACAGCAAAAACTCGAACGGTAATCAGTTTGCATTGCCAGATTAATCAATAAACGACAGACTGCACTATATTTTTAGACGTTAAATAGGTGAACTAAATAATTTTAAACAAAAGTGTTGGATAAGTATTTTGATAATCTTCGACACTATATCAAATAACATATTCTTAGTGGGATTAACAGCTGCAGTTTTGATCGATCAATAGACCAAAACCTGAGTATATGATTGATTGACCATCCACGTTTATTTGTAAGTTAAAAATTAAACGACGTCATACTTATAGAATTTTGAATAGTATTTCATACTACATATTAATGTAGCCCATTTAATTAAACAATCAAACTTTATTCAAACAAAAAGCAGAGGGTGCAATGTGCTGATCGTTTATCTTGGATGTATTCAGAGGTTTTTCTTTGCCATAAACATACAAAACTAAATTAGATAAGACACATTGCATCAGTAGATGACAGAATTGCAAAGATGGTAAGGTGCGCGCAATGCAAAGGTTGAGTACTATTATATTTTTTGGTTTTTTTGTTGTTTTTTATTTTCGCTTTTCCACTGGAATATTTTGGTAATGTTCACACCACCTTGTAGCCACTCGTAAGTCGACTGCAGTAGGTGAAAAAGCGTTATAGACAGCCGGGAGATATCTTATTTTGCTCAGAAGTCTCTGCTCTATAAAGCTATGTGGTTTGCAAAACTTTCTGACTAAAAGCCAAATACTTGGTTTTCTAGCGGTCAGGTTTTTCAGAAACCCCATTATCGAGTTTTCTCATAAAATGTTGATATGCATCTCAACTGATAGAAAAATCTTCGGGCTATTCAAAACGGTATTCAGATTTGTTGCAGTTTTTAGTGAAAAATCAAAAACAAAGTAGTTCTGATGGTTAGGACACACTGTACTGCATATATAACACCCAAACGCTTCTTTTGCATATCTTTAATGACTGGCTCCATCTGTCTAGATATTCTGACCAGCGTAGTTTGTGGAGAATTTTACGAGCTATCCAACAGTATTCTTTTACAAAATATATAGTTTTCCAGTAAGACAGAAAATGGCTAAAGGACTTCCACAGGCGTTTCCCGTAGATTCAACGCGTTTTTTGCATGTACTTGACGACCGAGCCGATCGATCTAGATTGTCTGACTAGCTCAGTTTGTAGAGAATTTCAAGGGCTATCCAACAGTATAGTTTTCAAAATATGTATGAAGAAATGAAAAAGTTATTGCAAAAGGACCCCCTCGATTTTAGGTGAACACCGCATTGTTTTAATGGAAATTCAATATCTCAAGAAAGAAAAAGAATTTCGGAAAAGGATACCTGGGGTTGTGTTCCGCGACGTGGCAGTTTGAATGGCGTCAACTTCAAGGTTCCATCTTTCAAGGAAAAAAAGGAGATAGGTTTTTTCGTCGAGGACCCTTTCTTCCCGGCCGCTTGGAACGAATTTTCTGCACCGCCCACGTAATACGTGGAGAACTTTGAAAACACATTTTCCAATTCAGTTTCCAATGCTGAATCCAAAAACGAATGTTTGCAAGCTTCAAAATACAAAGGAGAAAAAATATTCAATATTTTCGAAACATGAAGGTTTTTTCCGATTTCGAGAGCCTCATAGTATTTTGAATTTTTCTACATAAAAACGTACACTGGAAAGACTGAAAGACTGATTTTCCTGATCAGCGTGAAATTCTCTATCGAATGATGTATAAGAAAACCAAAAATAAAATAGTACTCAGCCTTTGCACTGCGCGCACCTTACTCACTTAGTCGAAGAGAATATATCCCCTATGGTTTCTATCAATAGAATCGAATTCCCGACGTAATTCCTCTTCATCTTCACTATTTTTGTTTAGAAGATCATATCCCTTTTTGAACTCGTTGAAACTAACTCTCTTGTCTTCATTTGTATCCAACTGTTGAAAGACCTGATTAATCTCATCATAGTAATAAAGTAGAGCGACAATTTTACTAAATTCAGCTAATTCAACAAAACCATTCTAGGAACAAAATTCTGTTGGCATCTTGTTCAGAACTAGATCCAAAGAAAACAAGATATGTCCATACCTGACTTATATCCGCTGTCTTATATGCTCTCATTATAACTTGTTTGTTATTCTCAAATTGTGGATACAATGCAATGATTGCTTTG
Source organism: Didymodactylos carnosus (assembly GCA_905250885.1). Classification (NCBI taxonomy): domain Eukaryota; kingdom Metazoa; phylum Rotifera; class Eurotatoria; order Philodinida; family Philodinidae; genus Didymodactylos; species Didymodactylos carnosus. The sequence goes on from CAJNOQ010007095.1 coordinate 11,942, forward strand.
TCTATTTCAGCAAGCGAGAGTAAGCCATTCCCATTATCATATCGTTTGAATAGCTAAATGACATTTCGTATAAGGCACGTTCACTCAGCAAGAAATATCTTTTACCTTTATAATTTCATCTTCGCTTTGTGTTTTACTCATTTTTTTGGTTTGGTTTGTCGAGTAATCTGGAAAAATCGTTAAAAGTAATTAATGATAATTTAGAGAAATCTTGTTGTTCCTTCCTATTTTAAAACTGAACACGATGGTTCAAAAATTCTCTCTGTTGAAATACTCTGTTGTGTATTATGCGGTTTATTTTGTTGTTTATCATATGTTTAGTTCTGTTTTGAGAGATTGTATTTCAGAATTCGATGATTACCTTAATTCTTGTGTGGAACTGAAATGAACTTTATATTACAGTCGCTACTATGTGTTTCCTTAACAAAAAAGAATGTTATTTTATTTAAATCTGTCAAAATAGGGAGAAAGAGAACAGAAAATGAAAGAGAAAAGAGCTGTTGCATGAAAAAAAGTAATGAACGCTTTTTTCTGAATCGTCGAAAAAGATCTTTTATAATATAGAATAAGAACGGAAAAGACACCATAAATGGCATGGACAGTGCTTCGTGTTTCCGACTAACCTTCTAATAAGTACTTAGTTTTTGAAATTTAAGTTATGTTCACAAATAATGTAATTAGAACTAAGACGAATATAAGATTTCTTGCATACGAATGTCAATTAAAAATTTCAAAAACTAAGTACTTATTAGAAGGTTAGTCGGAAACACGAAGCACTGTCCATGCCATTTAT
>CAJNOQ010007096.1:0-12729 GCA_905250885.1 Didymodactylos carnosus
ACATCAAAACCAGTCCAAAACTCCACGATACAGTTAATTCTGTCCGATGTGGTTGCAAAATGTAAAAAATGAAAAAATGATGCTTTTGTGCTGAGGTTTTCTAGAAACCCTTTCGGAAAGCCCTTTATATATTTTTTCTTATTGATTCCTTATGAACAGAATATAAAACAGCCTAAATATTGTATATCCTGGAGCTTTGGACTGGTTTTGATGTTTTCTGAGTGAACTGTGAATTTTTTAATAATAGGTGAAAACAGGCGGGAAACCCTAATTTTTGAAGAACTTGAATTGCGCTGGATTTTAAAATCCGTTTTTAAAAACAAATATTGCCACGAGATTTAGCATAGTCGAAACTTATGTTTCCATGTATTGCTGGAATATAGAGCAGTCCTAGGGCTCCCTGGAAAGTCTCGTCTCCTGTGTAACCATGGAAGATGGATCTCTCGCTAACGTTCTGTTTTGTAGAGGACGGTTTAGTCTATCTATTCATGGAAAAAATCAGTTTATTGTTAAGTCGAAGTTTCGAGCTAGGAAGCGGTTTTCTGGAGATCTCCTTGGAACCGGTTTTTGAAAAAAATTCTAAATACTTTTATCTTCTAAACATACTCTTTAGTCTTGGCTATCCAATAGCAAAAATCGCGAGTCTTCATCTACTTTCGTTCAACAATTATTCAAAGAATGGCTATGGTCTTATATTTTGCTTTCGATAATAGATTTAATGAACAATCGAGTAGTCGAGTATGGAGCAGTATCGAATATCGAGTACTCGGGGTCGGTACATGCCTTCTTGACCATGGACTTCTTGAAAACCGATTTTTTTGAGCACAGAACTTTCGAAAATACTGAAATTAAAAATATTCATCGTAATCATTTAATTTTTTAAACAAGCTCATTTAACAGAGTTCACTTTTTGCTATTTAAAACAGTTTCTGTTTTGGGAAAACTCCAAAACTGAAGGTTTTTCAAGGATTTGGGGTTAAAAATAAAAAACTGACGGAGATCCGAGACCTACAACTCATATAGAGACTTGGCGGTACTCATTTTCCGAAGAGCCCCTTACTTTCTTCTTGTGAGTGGGGAAACCGCATGGAAACATATCGACACTCCTGATCTGTTTGTCCATCAAATAGAAAGTTAGGGTGGATCATAAAATCGTTTTTTTGCGATCCTCAAATGGAAAATGTAGTTATTAGCCACTGTTAGTGCACGGTCAGAAAGAAAGTGCAATTATTTATAATGCAATTATTTGGCATTAGATAGGGCAAGATCGAAAACCCTTAAGAGCCAGAGAGTATATTATGTGAGTGTTTTGTCTGGGCACTAGATAGTTTTTAGTTGATTTGGAGAGGTTAGAAAATTATTTTGCTTAATAGTCTTGGCACGTAACAAATCAGTAAATGGAGTAATTTTCCTGCATTCTCTTTATAAAACTGAAAACCATTTATATATATAATAATCCACGTTTTGCATTTTCGAAACGTGTTACAGTGAATAGACTAGAACCCTCAGTATTATATATATTATTTTTATAAACTCTGATAGTTCGACCAGAGTAAGGTAAGTGGGTGATCGCACGCACGTCTGTAACCTGGAAAGTTTTTGGTTTGATTTTCTTTGGCTCTTGAGAAAATGGCTTGATTCACTAAATAACTGTAAAAAAAAGCATCATAGAATTTTAAAACAGTACTGTTCGTCCTTGCCTATCACAAGTGTATGTGTATCAATTGTGTACCGTAAACAGATGATACTTCTAGATACGTCATGAATTTACCGACTCAAAAGGAACGAACCGAATAACTTTCTTCTCTTGGACGGTCTGTTCATTTTGTAAAAGAATTTGATCCCATTTTCCTGATTATTGAATAATCCGTCTTTCTGCTTGATCCGCTTCGCATGGTCTCTGTGTAATTAACCTATAAGATAAAAAGCCCTGAACTACAGCAGATACAATCATAATGTATATATCATAATATGTAACGGGTAAATATGTGAAATAAAGAACAACTAAAGAAACCAGAATCTAAATAAAAAGTGTACAAAAGACAAGCAGCTTAAAATTCGAAGATGCCTGTCATAAGATGGCGAAAATTCTTTAAAAAATTCCACTATAAAGGTGCAAAATATTATTTAAGACACTTTCACATTGATAGATTCTAATTCTTTATTAGAGAATATAATAAAAACTGTAGGAGCAGTTTACTTGATCCAAATATAAAATTTGAAGAAAAATTGAAAATGAATTTTTTGATTGATGAAGTAGACATCATAATTGAATATCGAGTATTATAGTTCAAAATGGAAAGTTCTAGCGGACACTAGACAAGTAAATTGAATAGTTGATTATTCAAAACTTTTTGTGTATACACTCACTACTTGATGAATACAAAATAACTACGAAAATTTGATAATGAAGGTAGAAACTCAGTACCAAAGCTTTTACAAACAAACGTAGTTTATTGCATGAATTGTACAAATTGTGGGATTGCTGAAAAAATAAATAAGAAAAGAGTGTAATTAAAAATTAATAGCGTAACACTCGCTTCAGCTGTATACTAAATCATGATGCAGATCATTGTGGCGATATCAAAATTTGATTAGAATTCATCGGAGTTAAAATATGAAACTCGATGTCTAACAGAGCGTTTTAACTAAAACTTTAAATTCCTATGCATAAAAATTAATATAAACTGTTGTAATTTGATAGTACTTTAAGTCAAGTAAGCTCAAAATCAAATATCTTCCATAAATACGATTTTAGAGGATGGGAGACGAGAAAGTTTTGAAATATAAATCAAAATTTCTTAGTACTCTGAAATTCTATGGAGAAATTTAAAAAATCGGCTAAATTGTTTGTTGTTACTATTGTTTATTATACATGTCAAGCACTACTTTCAACAGTCTACAGCTTCTTACTCTTCGATTTGTTACTAAAACGGACTACGTAATTTGACCTAGAAGCACTGGAATATCTTGCACATCTGTTGCCAATCATTTTCTATTCGAAAAATAATTTGGAACATTCCTCCTGACGCCGTATCTTTTGACATACTGGTATATCACCATAACTATCCTTATTAAATAAAATATATTTGTTTTTTTGAGAACAGAAAGGAATCAAAGAGAATAAACCATAAATATAGAATGACAAACGACAGAAAATACTTCTTTTTATTTTTATTTACTTTTGAAACTGTAATTTAAGTTTAAAAAACCTCGGATGTTATAGTACAGAAGATTATATATTTATTAAGAAAAAAAACATATTTCGTAGATCTAATTGGGAATCGACGAGAAGAAAAGATGAATAAAGATTTTTTGATTTTACGAGAGAAGGTCCCTAAGTGCCACTCTCACTTTTCAAGGGGCATATCCTAGTTTGTAATCAGCTCGTCGAGCTGATTACGATGGCATAAAGCATTTTTCCCATGGCTCTAGAAGACTCGGTTTTCTGAAAAACTGGTTTTTCTGAAACTCTAAAAAATAACCAAAACTTTTCCTAATGAGACATGATTATAGCGCGCACATTTCTGATTAAAATGAGACATCTCCCAGCTCTACATGATCTTTCTTTGCACAGTTATAAAATTTACACGAAAAGCCCTAAATGTTCATTGTCAGCTCAAAGCTACAGAAATAGGAAGAAATTAATTTAGGACTTTTCTTGTAAATTCTATAACTTTGCAAAGAAAGACCATGTAGAGCTGGGGGATATCTCATTTTAATTAGAAATATGCGCGCTACAATCATGCCTCATTAAGAAAAGTTTTGGTTATTTTTTAGAGTTTCTGAAAAACTGGTTTTCCAGAAAACCGAGTTTTAAAGAACCATGAGAAAAAATGTTTTATACCATCGTAATCAACTCGTCGAGCTGATTACGAACTAGGATATGCCCTGTTAAAAAATGCAAGTAGTACTTAGAGACCTTCCCTCGTTAGCTGAAAGACTTTGAACATCTTCCGACTAACTTCCTCATGAAACTTACCACTCTACAGAGTAACAGCATACAAACAAATATTTTCTTTTGTATGCTCAGTCTCTTATCTACCGTTAATCAAAGTTAATTTTCAATAATAATTAATGATTTTAAAGTTATTTTAAATGCTTCATGATCATCGTCATTCTCGTACATAAAAAGAAATTGCTAGGCAATTCTTGTAAACTAATAAATTTTATCAAAGAGAAGAAGCAGAAAAGAAGAGTAATACATAAACTATTGAGTTTTCTCTTTATTTTTTTTCCGTTTTAAAATCGAATATATCAGAGCAGAATATAGACTAAATTGCTTTCTTCTTCTATTTCTGCTGATGTTTCTTCGAAATATAAGTGAGTAAGATTCGAAAATAGTCCATTCTACTAGTAGTAATAGTGAGAATGTTATTCATTAATGTTTTGTTATCTTCACCGTAAGGAAGTAAAAGGAGAGAATAGTGATAATATGCATCCAAGATTATCAACGTGTTATTTTTGCGTATCGGATGAAGTTCGTTTACAAAATCTTAAGGCTCAACCATTAAAAGCGAAATTACTTTATCAATATGATCCAAATGATCCAGAGGTAATGGAGGAACAAATACTTAGCAAAATATATTAGAAAACCTTGTGTGACAAATAATATTAAAATCTGAGAACAAAATCATTTATATAGAAAAATGCCCTTAAATGCCCTATGAGTTTTTGCGTCCTATTCCAGAAGAAATAGCACTCATATGACACGTCTGGATCGCTAGTGAAAAGATATACAATAAGATTTACTTCTTTTAATAAATAAGTGAAGCTTAATGTTTGAAGCGAAACTGTTAACTAATTCAAAATATGCAGAAGTCTTTATATAATTTTTTGCGTAACCTATACTACTGGAACCGAATTGGAGATGTGGTATCAGAAACCAAAAAAGTTAAATATTTTTTAAAAATAATAAGGGCAACATTTTTTAGATTAATACTCAAAAATAAACGTTTTTAACTTACGAAAAAAATTGTTAGCTTCTGGACCGTCGACCACTGCCTGTTAACACTATTGTTATTGACGATCTGGATTTGAGAAGAATATTTTGCGAACACTTTATTTTTACTAGTTATACTTGTGGATTGGCGTTGATGATTTATTTTTATGATTATCATTTTATTGAGATATATCTTTATCTTTTTGTAAGCACATTTTGGTCACTACTTGACGAAAACAAAAGATAGGGATTCGTCAACATACTGATATGTTGACATTGACACAATGGTGATTGACGAATAACTATTGCATGTCATTGATATTTTGTGTTATCCGAATAAAATATCTATGGTTGAAACCATAAAACAGAATAATTTAAAGCATTCGTTCATAGTTCGTTAAATAGAGACATAATGCAGTCGCAATTGGCTAAAACGAAAAAATATACAATATTCACGTCTACATCGGCCATTCTTTTTTTCAATGGCGATATGGTAATCATTCTGATTTGAGTTTTCTAATTTGTCTACGCTTTTGCATTGTATGGTTTGCTTTATCTGTTGATTGTTGTTATTATCTATAATGTGTAAGAAAACAGAACCATATATTTTTTTCTTTTAGCTTGAACATTTTACTGAAGAACAAATTCAAGGTACTAATCTTTTTCTAAACATTTCCAAAATCGGTTACATTTAACTTGTAATCATTTATATTATATTTGTCTATTTAGAATTTCGACAAGCATTTTTGTTATATGATAAAGATTCTGATGGTGCCATTTCTCCAAAAGTGCTAGGTAGTGTAATGAGAACGTTAGGTCAAAATCCAACAGAAGACGAATTAAAGGGATTAATTAATGAATTTGATTGTGAAGGTAACAACTCTCTTTCATTTTTGTTACACATACTATGATAGCATATCTGCTTTATGTAGGAAAGGGCTTAATTGATTTTAATGAATTTTTACAAATGATGGCTAAACGTGCAAATGAACATGAATCGGAAGAAGATGAACTTCGAGAAGCATTTAGAGTATTTGATAAAAATGGAAATGGATTCATTAAAGTGGCGGAATTAAGGTATGTTTTAAAGACTATAGCTTCCAATAGTCTAAGATATGAATTCTCTATAGCTAAAAAAGGCATGAAAGTTTTGAACTTCAAATTTTGCGTAGTTACAACGCATTTGAGTTTCTTTAACTAGGCGATCCATGAGATTGAAGGATCTCTCATTTTTCTATGATTCAGCCCAAGCAGAAAAAATAATTGTGAAGTGGACGTTTGCCGGTACCCGACCCAATTTTTAACCCGTCAATGCTAGCTTAGATGAGAGTTTAAGCTCGCTGATGCGTTTGAATTCGGTGCTCATCGCCCAATTAAGCGCCTACTGGATCGTCTGCTTGAAGCTAACAGGTGGACAATTGCTCCGCGCAACTAGCTATTTAATCCAAAAAATCTACGATTAAGCGGGCGCCTGAGTTATTGGATAAGCTTGATTCCAGGAAAAATAGCCTTTCACGCTATAAATCTCAAGAATTTGAACTGTAGCTGTCACTTTTACACAGGGTTACAGCATGCTTATCAAAACACATTGACCAAATCTTTTTTACAGGGTTTCACCTACTGTTGTTTTTACCATGATGATATAACTATGTGAGCCTATGATTGTACTTTAGCATAATTATGAAGAGTCTCTACTCAGACTAGAAGTCCAATATGAAGCGAAAATTTTCGAAATTAGGTCTATAGAGCAATGACGCGGTTTGTTCGAGAAAATATTCAATGTGCCAAATATGGCAAGAGGTTTATATTAAATGCAGAAGATATGGTATGAAGGATGATCCCTAGTTCCTTAAACTTGTCTTCCTACGTGTATGGGTTACCATCTCATTTTTAATGGATTTCTAGAACGATTCAATTATTACCTATAAATTTTGGAGGCAGTGCTCTACGGACAATGCAGGGAGAGTCACTGATGAAAGCTCTAAGTCAAAATAATATTCTAACATTTAGTTGGTGAGATTTCTAACCGTAAAATTTGAAGTTCAAGCTATCATGGTTCTTTAGTTACAGATGATTCATCCTTTTGACCACTACTGTATAGTTGTCACATTTGAGCCCTGTTTTAAAATCTTCTAGCTCCTCAGACTATCGTCTCCTGTTAAAGTAGCTTTTTGTCTTTACTCTGATGATGAGAAAATTCATAGTGGAAAATGGTATATCGATAAATACCATCAGTTTTACATATTTTGCCAATTGAAACTCTATCTTCACTGAAAACAAGTTCAGAAATAAATCTTGACTTATTTATCTATTTACTGATAAAGAACTTTACTAGTTTAGTACTTCTCTAGGAAAAAATAATAGTTTTCTGTGGTAACAAAATTTCCAAAAACTTACTCTTCGATTGTACTGAGTTTCTGCAGCCTAAAACACACTTAGTTCACACTTTGTGCAAATATTCTTCAACGTATTAAACGTTGGCATGCTGTGTATATGTATTCATATTTATTTCTGGGTATTTTTTACAAAGTTTCAAAAATCTCATGATTTTTAACGTAAAATCTATTCTTCTCAATATATAAAAGTCTTTTAAGGAAATAACATACCGGAATCAAGCTGCAACAAACCACATTTGAAACAATAAATATTAGGAGAAAGAAATCTATATCAAAATTAATTGCCCTAATCTTTTTACTTCGGCGACTTTTTTCAACAAAACATGAATGATTTTTGAAAACAATAATTTTCAGTTTATAAGATGTTGTGATTCTGAGGAATGATAGTTTCAACTCTTTTTCATCTATGAAAATGAGTTATTTATTCGCAAAAATATTCATCACAAACTATAATTGCTTGTTGCACCCATGTTAGAAAGCTATCGCGATAATTATAAGTTGGATCAGGACAAAACTTTCAGAGAACGTTGGGCTTGTTAAAATATAGTTGCGACATAATTATTAAAAAGCGCTATCTATCGACATTCGAGAGATGTCGCCAAATATGAATAAGAATTAGCCAGTTGACATTGTAAAGATTTCTCTTCTGTTACATGAGCTGCAAAGTTTGGATTCCTTCTAAAATGTCCCTAATTTTTGGAACAACATCAAAAGATTCTCTTTCGATTTATCTACGCAAACATTTGACTTCAAAAATGTGAGGAAAAGTCAACTTCTATAAATGTTGATATCGTGAAGAATTGAAAGTCTAAATGAAAAATCGAGCTTTTTCACGTTGTTCACATAAATGTTACTTCTAGTTTTAAAAAATTTGGAATTAGATTACGAAGACAATTTTGTAATGGTGTTCGTTGCTGATTAAACATAAACAAATGTCAATGGATTTTCTTCCATCGCTCATTCTTTGAATAAAAAACATTAATATTAAGTGAATTTCATCTCTCAAACTACTTGGTGTTATTGTCTCACATGGAAATCTCACATTGAGTATGTTTCAAAAAAATCTCGGCTAATGTTCAGCTCTATTCCAAGAGTTTTTCGAGACTCGCCCTCGTTTTTACGGTCATCTGTATAAAACTTGTGTAAGACCAGTGCTCGAATATGCTCGACCAGTCCTCTCTCATCTTTTGATCTGATCTCACCGCTAACCACGCATCAAAGTTCTCGACTAGGTTGTCATAATAGCATTTTCATTCCTCATCTCAAGCTAAAATCTGCATCTGGCTCTTTCATTTCACGTGACTCAAAGAAATAGAATGAACTTCTTTCGGCTTTAACATGTCTGTCTTCTTTATCTGTATTTAAACGTACATTAAGAGATCATATAGGCTTTCAATAATTTTTATGTTTAGATCTGCTCTTTCTCTTAAAATTGTATCGCATCCCTAGTGAAAAACTTACTACAATTTTACTTAGATCTTAAAAAAATCTTAGTAAGATTTGCTTACATTTGTCTAAGATCTTAAACAAATCTTACTAAGATCGTGCGATCCGAAAATTCTAAGATTCGATAAGAGTTTTCTAGGATCTTAGACAAATGTAAGCGAAATCTTACTAAGATCTTAATAAGATTTTTCTAAGATCTTACTAAGATTACACTATCCAAAATTTTTTCAAGACTGAATAAGAATCTGTTAGGATCTTAATAATAAGAACGCTGATGCTTTTTAAATAATATTCATTCGAGATTCGCTGAAAATTTTTCAGTCTTTAATCCGCATTATCCAAAGTAGCAGTTGAACAGTGTTGAAGAATGAAGAGTAATTTCATATTTTTCGGTGTCCAACTATGGAGCTTGGCCTGCATGTGCACTCTCTAAAAAGGTTGTTGAACACTTTCAAGAGAGCAAGTACTAGCAGAGTCTAGAAGAAAAATAATCGTAAAATCACTCATATTTTCGGTATATAGATGAATGAGAGCAAAACAAAAGGGTGAATGAAAGTAGAGTCATTAAATCTTATTAAGATCTTAAACGATAAGATCGTAGATTATCTTATCAAAATCTTAAAGGATAAGATCTTATAAGATTTTAGTAAGATAATTTTAAGAAGTGTCTAAGATTTTTACTAGGGACTGATGTTTTCTCTCGCAATGTATGTGTTATAATTGTTCTTACAAACTTTTTAGCTTAGATTATCATGGGGTGTCTCCGAATGCTACAAGTCTTTTTTGTGCTTTTTATGATACCTTTGTGTAAAATAAATTCAGTTCAGTTCAGCTCCGAAAACACGAAATACTATCGTTTCGAAATAGCGACGCGTCTGGAGAAGTTTAATCTAAAATAACTTGTATAAATATTTCTATAGGTTTTCGACAGATGTATATGTCACGTATGTCCAGCATATACACTTATCTGTGTGGACATTTTTTGCTATTAAAGATAACACTATTTCCAAGTTATTTTTCTTAAAATTTTCAGAAAACTTGCTGAAAATTCTTAAGAACTTGTTTCTACACTCAAAAAAAAGTATAACACTCGAAACTCATTTCGACTTTTCAGTTTTTCCAGCTTTCTGTCAAATTCTGAAGTCAATAATTCCCCCTCTCGACACCGGTTAGTACTAAACCTGTTATTCTAAAAGTTGAAATAATAGATTATTTTCCTCCAAAAGTCGAAGAAATTTGTTGACTTCTAAAAAGTTGAAGTAAATCTTCGAGTTTTACATATATCTTTAGACAAAATCCTACACACTGCCTGTCTATTTCCTACTAGGATCTTACAGGATTCTAACATTTAGGATCCACCTAATAACTTTCAGATAGGATCATAAAATGCTAGAATCCTACTAAGGACTTCGCTTAAATTTGCGCCATTTCATTGGCGTATTAACTGAAGCAACCAGAATTTTTTTTCTAACGGCTCATTCCTGTGATGGAAATAAAACATCAAGGTAATTGAGCACTACATCGTTTTCTAACTAAAAAAATCGAGTTAGATTAACTTTGGAGAGAAAATGTAGAAGTGGTCAGAGTTGCCAGATCCTCAGGTCAAAACTGCGAGAAAAAAACGAAAGTCATTTTCATGGTTTAACTTCATCCTTTTTTCACGAGCGGTTAAAACAATGTTTTCTCTAGCACTCTGTGGTTTTACTCAATAAAACACAAGGAAACAACAAACAGAAATGTAAATCTGGATTTTAATTGACACGTTGTTTTCTGACTGTATATTTTTGATTAGAATGAATAAGTTTAAGCAGCTCTGGCGTTGATAATAAATAATTATAAATTTCAGCGCATTATAACGATGAGTCTAAAAGAATTTTTAACTCAGGGGAAAAACAGTAAAAGCAGAAAATGCTTAAAATGCGGACAAATAGCAGACATTGGACAAATTACAAAACTCCCCTCAAAAGTCCCCAATTTGTCCGCAAAATGTGGACCATCTGGGAACTCTGGAAGTCGTATTAAATTCTCATGGAACATTGTCGTTAGGGTAGTGGTATTTGCCCTGAACTTCCAGCATTAACTGTCGTGTTTTTCCTAATATAGAAGATAATTATACTCGAATAAATTTTTTTTCTTTTTCGATTTCATCACAATGACATGTATGTTGATCATTTCTTGGAGCTAAATTTTGTTCACGAACGAATTGTGACAACGAGTCATCGTCATTTAATATCTCGTAAAATTGTCTGTTATCGGTCGGTATAGGAATAGCGATGATTACGTTGGAGAGGGATATCGTAAATCTCTATCGTTTTATAGAGTATTTTACAACAAATCTTTGTAATTAGTAAATTTCGGTATATTCGATAGTATCAGATATATACGATAGTAATTCGATATATTTGATGAATTTTAACCTACACCGCACCGTGGGCATTTTTCGCTAGAGCAGGCGGACATTAACTTTATAAGTGGACTGAAATTATCTGAACCACTTTCTACAGGTTTTCGACAATTCTCTTTCCAATGGAATACTTTCCAGAGACCGGATTTGTGGAAAACCCTTTGAAAAACGTTTTTAAACTGAAAAACCATTCCATTAGATAGAGCATCGTCGATAACCTATAGAAGCGGTTTTTTCAGACCTTCCACGGAAAGTTCTTCGGGTGAATCCCAAATCTAAGAAATTTATAGAACTCAGAACGGAAGGACCGAATTCAGATGAATTATATACCATCCTTGCAGTTTTTCACGACGATTCCGAATATATATATATCATGTAGGAAAAAATGTTTTTTGAGTGCGAAAAGGTCAGTTTACCTCAAAAATCGATGGATTTTGAAAAACCAATATCTCAATCCAGGAAAATATGCGCACTTTTGCGCATTCACCATAGATACACGGCCTCGCGAGGAACATTTTGGTATAAAAATATGTTAGTTCAGACCTGCGCTAAGCTGCGCGTTCTCAAAATACCGGAGAGAGCCTTTACAGTCTAGACCGTTTTCGAAAGAATCCATTCCAAAACTCTTAGTTTCACTCGAAAAACTCGAAATTTTCCGAAAAATTAGCGCATTTATATGGTGTTTTTGTATTTCAAATCTTTTATAGAAGGAAAAGTTGTAGAATAAAAATTCTTTCGCCATTAAATCGGCCGTCACTCGAAGTATATGAACACTATTTAAAATACGAAAAAGCAAGCTCACTGGTTTTTTCTAAATTTCCACCTGAATGCCCACTGTGCACGAATCTCTTCATCATGGCCTAAAGTCAGTTTTGCATGATTTACTTGTTTTCTTTTGAGATGAGTGTTGTATCCATCGTAAGATAAGCAAATTAGTGGAAAATTCGTCAGTTTTCAGCCGGTTCTCAACTTTTCCAGAGTAATCGCAGCCTCGACCATTAATCATTTTACTCTAATTGATACTCTGTGAAAATCTAATGTACAAAATTAGATAAGAATCATTGAGATACAGATTTGGGATCATGATAAAATGTTCGATACAAGTTCAACTGTATAGTAGAAAATCAAGAATTTCGACTTTTTATCCAGTTCTTCTCTTCAGATTTTTCGAATCCAAATTCGATTCATCATCTACGCAAACTTTTGCGACAGTGAATAACATGTTTAACTTTGAATTTACCAATCAACAGCGTCTCATCGAAAATTCGTGATCAGGAAAACTGATATTATCAAAGGAGAAGAGAGCATCAGCAACATACTCAAGCGGGAAACAAGAAAATTCGTTTTACTTGTAAGATCAGAAACTGTTTATAATACTACGTCTCTCAAATCTAGATTAAATCTAGATAAACACCAAATCCTTTTTTAGTTTCGAGCAACGAAAAGTTTTTACTCGGTGAGAAAGTATTCATTCTCATTCATCTCTGTTTAGACTTCTGAACTCTGTGAAGAGAGAAAAAGAGTATCTCGGAACACATTGA
>CAJNOQ010007097.1:0-12729 GCA_905250885.1 Didymodactylos carnosus
ACAATTGGGTATGAAATGTTCTAAAATTTTTATCAAATTTTGATCGAAATATATCCCAAATATGTTGATCATCATCTACCGATAAAAATTTCATTATTACTAATTTTGTAAATAAAAATGAGATTACAACTATTAGAGTATGTTTAAATATTAATTTAAATCGATTTGTGATAGATAAATAGGATGATGTTAAATGATCAATAGCATATACAAGATAAAATGTAATAATAACTTGTGAAAATAATGATGTTAATAACATTCGATTTCCAAACATAAATAATGTTGTTAATAGTAATGATAATGTTTGAATACAATTCAGAAAAAGAAGTTTCTCTAATGAAATAAGATTTAAAATGTATAATAGACCAACTGATAATAATTGAGTAGCCATTGTAAATTGAGCAACTAAAATAGAGTGGGAATAATGATTAAATGATATGTTCGTAGCTTCTCAAAAGAGATACAAATCCATATTTTAGAATGTATCTGTTTTAATCCATGAAAAAGTATCTCTTTTGAGAAACAAATATTTTGGCAAGAAATTGCGTTTCTCAAAAGAGATACATTATCTCTCATTTCTATATTCCAAATAAAAATGAAATTAAATAAGAGGTAGAAGTAATCAAGATTATCTTAAGTGAGAATTAGTACTTATATTTAAAAAATAATTCTTTTTCAAAAAGTTGTTAAATTTGTCAACTGTTTGTAAATCGTAAATGTCAACTGTTGTTTCGAAATGTTTATAAATGATACTGCCTACTCAAAGCAATGTTCTCTCACTCTTCAAAAAACTATCATGGATTTTGTATGAAAGTGAAGTCAAAAAGGCGCTTCTGGCATATTGTTAAAAAAAAAATCAGTTTTGATGTCAACGTATAAATAAAAATAATTATTTAGAAGTGTTTAAGAAAGCTCGTGGTTCGAATATTAACACGGATGAGGATGAAGACAACGTGTAAACTTGTAAAATAGATGCACAAACTTCAGAGTGATAATCACGCTAACTGTCACTTACGAGAGTATCTCGCGAACTGTCACATCGCTTTTTCTGCCAAATCTAGTGGGATATAGGTTATCAACTATGCTGAATTCGAATAGCATAATGGTAGCTGCCCAGGAGACTTTGGAGAGCGGTTTTCTGGAAAACCAGTTTTTGAGAAACTCTAAAAAATAACCAAAACCTTTCTTAATGAGGCACAATTTTAGCCCGCACATTTCTGATTAAAATGAGACGTCTCCCAGCTCTACACAACCTTTCTTTGCAAAGTTATAGAATTTACAAGAAAAGCCATAAATTAATTTCTTCTTATTTCTATAGCTTTGAGCTGTCAATGAGCATTTAGGGCTTTTCTTGTAAATTGTATAACTTTTCAAAGAAAGGTCGTGTAAAGCTAGAAGATGTCTTATTTTAATCGGAAATGTGCGGTCTACAATTATGCCTGATTAAGAAAGGTTTTGGTTATTTTTTAGAGTTTCTCAAAAACTGGTTTTCCAGAAAACCGGGTCTTCAAGGATCATAGGGAAAATCCTTTTAGGCGTTTTACTAGTTCGATACCCTTTATCGATCGACGTATGAACGAAATCGGAAGGTATTATTCGGATAGGTTTCCTCGTAAGCCGGCTGAAAAATGTTTTTTCTTATTTAGCAGTTGCTAGCTTATAGTGTTAATTCAGGCTAGAAAATAATTCGTTTTTTGATCCGATGCATCTTCACCTAGCTGTAGTATTTCTATGATATCCACTAATGTCCGTGACAGTGGACGTTGGGTCTTAAAGGGTTAAATTAGATTGATATTCCATTGTTTTTAATGACACGTGAAGACTGTCATTTTCTACACACTGCGTGTAAGATGTGTTTAAAAGAAAATATACATATTTTTCAAGAGAGTTAAATGTCATTTAAGTGTATTTCTCTGAGAGTGTCATACTTGGTTTTATTGCTAAGAAATACATTGTGAAAATATTTGCAAGTGAGGAAGTATTTACAAGTGACTGATACTTGTAAACATTTTAAAAAATGATTATTGCATGAAAAAGAACTTGCTTATCACTGTTTATTCATCTTCTCTCATCCTCTGCTCTACCATTGTACTAACTTGTTCTTTTTTAGATTATTTTAATTTCCATTACATTTATTACTATATCCATTAGAAATCTTTTCTTATTACCCAAAAATGGAAATTTCAGACAGTTATTAACAATAAGGATATAACCAACAATGGAATGTGAAATGTCTTTTCTTCATTCTATGATTTTATACATTTCTAACGGATACAGTGCTAAATGTTAACTTCTCCAGTAGTAGAAATTATAATAATCTATATGATTTTGTCTTCTAAAAGAATTTAAAATATTTCTATAGAATAGACGAATATATTCATTATCCTTCTCATATGGACTCTCAAAATCTTTGCATAATTATAATAGTAGAAATACTTACATTGCCATGGTAATAAATACAATATTGATGTAATACTAAGCAATAGAATTAATTGAATTTTTTCGATTTTTTGTTGTGATAGAATGGAAGCATCATTTTTCAAGTTATTATTGGAAGATTCTACTTTTAATTGACGAAATGTTAATGGTTTTTGTAGAACGTATGTGAGAGCAAATAATTGAATAACATGAAATGGAAATGAAAAACTTTCACGCAATGGAGGTGTCCTAAACAGAGAATAAACAATGAGAAGAAAAAAAACAACAGAGTAAACTACTTTATCAATTCAAGGTATAAGAACTAAAGATGAAACGTTTTATTTTAACATGCTCAATTGTTTATATTTATACGCTCGAGAAAACGCTAATAAAACAAAAATGGTTTAGTCGATTGAAATGAATCATCTATCAGTCAGGTTAAAGCTGATGACATTTCGCACAACGGTGCGAGGTACTCTTAAAGAACGTACGGTCAGAACCACGCTTTTTGTTCTCTACTTTTCAATAAAATAAAAAGTACATATCGTTTGAATTAGTCTTGAAAATCCAGTAATAAATTCAAAATTTATTGAGACATTTAAAAATAAATACGAAAAATATTTTCACGCCACATCCCGTTTTGTCTGAGATACGAAAGGATTAAAACTCAGAAATAATTAGTGATCAACGTTAACAGTATTTCAACTGATCTGAATCATCAGATTTCTTTTGTCATCAACTTTTCTATAAATTTGAAATGAATGAGTTCTCATAACTATCATTTGTTTTAACGAAATATGTAAAAAATTGTTCAACAAAAAGTATTCATGTCTTACCACATCACTCTTGTTGCTTCGCCATGATTATAAAAATAAGCTGCCGTAGTCAATAATCCTCCATAGATACTTTGAGATAAATATGTTGCAAATACAAATAGAGTAGATAATAATAGACCATTTAATATAAATACACATGTTACATAAAAATAAGTTGGCTCTTTATGACCTTCACATGAAAGGACTGGTGGCATTGTTTGACCACGTTCAGTACGATAACATGTTTGATGTAAAGAACCTCTGAAAAAAGAAAAATATACTTGTTTTTATCCATTGATGTGAATAATTCAAGAGTTTAGATGCACAATTCAATATTCATAGGGTGTCTCAATTAGAAGATATATTAATACTGTCATTAGTTGCATGGCATAATAATTCTACTATTCGGATCTGTTTTTGATCTTTTTATGACAGATGGGAAAACTATACTTCGATGTAAAAGTGAATCGTCATCTAACATACCTTGAATCTAAATATCGATAGATTAGACTCAATATTACTTCTGGATATAAATTGAATCTTTCAAGAACATTAATTATTGATGGAGCTTCTGTTCGATTATCATGGACAATTGATTGAAATCCATTTAAAAATGTTTTTGATTCAATTAATTGTTTAAAATAAGAATAGTATAAACCCATTTCTGTTCGAAATGAGAGTTCACGTTCCAATGTTGATAAATGTGAAAAATGTTTATCATTCTCAAATAGAATATATACATATTGAAAATGAATATATCCAATTAATACTGCTAATATTAACACAAATAATATATAAAATAATGGAGATTGAACATAAGATGAGAACAGTGAGGATTCTTGCGATAATTGACCAGGCTGAAAAAGAAAAAAGAAATAAACAAAAATTAACATTGTACTGTGCAGTGAATAGAATTTACACAGAGAAATACAGTTGGCATAAGGCATAGTAACGGGTGACCGAGAATAAATGACGGTCTCAGTATTTTGCTTATAAATTGGTTTGGATTTGTTTCCGAGACTCGATGTTTTTTTTAAAGATGCGCTGTGAAATACTCTACAGAACTATACCCAAACTATAATTTCAGAACTTTAATCAAGAAAACTAAGCCAATTAGAAATGAAAACAAATGAAAACTTTCTAAACTCAAAACTTTTCTTCTGCTACTATTTCCTCTAAAAAGTGCAGCAAAAGTGAGAACTCAGTTTATGTTTGGTACTTTCAAATGTGCTCTTTCTTGTAGTCTGTAAAAAAATTTTGTTAGAGCAGATGGTGTGCTGGAGAACGAAGTTACAAAAATACGTCAAAAGTTGACAACCTCCCGTTTTCAACAATATGCTCAAGCAAGACACGGAAAACATCATTGAAGTTTTGGTTTTGCAGTTAGACAGAGAAGAGCAATCATATCTGATCAAGAGAAAACAAACTCGATCGAAAAAGCTTTTTATTTTGATGGAGTTATGGGACTTTTACTGAAAGCACTACTATACCCAAAATTTAAAAAATTAATGAAAAAATGCATGACAACCGACAGAAAAACTATTATTTCGCCGTGGCTTTTGATGTCAAAATTTGAAGTGTAGCTAAAAGAGAGAACGAAGTCAGGGCTACAAAATGGCTCATTTAGTTTTTCTTACTTTCAAAACGTTAACACAAGAAATCATTTTTGAGCTTGGAAAGTTTCCATTTTTTTCATTTCTAATTGGCTTAGTTTTCTTGATTAAAGTTCTGAAATTATAGTTTAGGTATGATTTTGTAGAGTATTTCGCAGCGCATCTTTTAAAAGAAACATCGAGTCTCGGAAACAAATTCAAACTAAGTTATAAGCAAAATACTGAGACCGTCATTATTCTGGATCACCCGTTAGATGAACATCGCCCGTAATGCCATTAATGGGACGAACAATGAGTACACAAATGATTAGTTACTTATTTTTTACCTCAGTATTTGATCGATCATTGCTGACTTTTGTTGTTGATGACGATTTATTTGTTGAACGGCGATTACGCACAGTAGAAGGACGAGTCATCCGTTCTTACTAAAAGTCTATGGTAAAACAATAATCTAAAATAAAACAAACGGAAATAAAAAAAAAGAATTATATGCTATGTAGCTAAAAATTCGAATGTAAAATCAAACAAAGCAGAATGAATTCGTTTTATTAACGAAATAATGATAGTTAGTTTATTTTGTGGCTAGAGCAATTAAACTAAATCTAATATCACCATTCATTTCATTTACTTTATTTTTGACAATATCACCTACTTCAATTAAAAACTTATTTTTATCTTTAAGATTTTGACAAATTATGTATGGTTTCTCTTTACATCCATCTAATTCGACTAACGAATTATTTACAATAGTATAAGCCACATAATGAAACTCGACATGATCATTTTGCGCTTCTGTACTTCCACGTTGGGCATATTTAACATGACATGAGCGAATATTTTCATCATTTACTAATACATTTGCACGTTCAATACCAGATTTACATTTGCTTGTTTTACTAAAGAAATTAGATAATAACGATGTTGGTATTAAATCAATTCGATTCAAATTGTTCCCTAGAAAAAACATCAGAGATCATTTTGATGTGAACGAATGTTATTCAGATTATAAGACTCTGTATTATCTGTAGTACTTTTTTTATAAGACAATTCTTTTTGTTTATACCTAAACAGTGTAATAATGCTATAAGACCACAAGCATTTCCTAAAGTATTGATTTGTTTTAAAAACCAAACATCAAATTTTAAATCATTTTCGTCTTTTTCTTGTTGTTTTGTTGATATATCTGGATATAGAAAAATACATCCAAATATGTTAGGATATTCTTCTGATGTTTGTTTTAATGAATCATAGTCGAGACTATATAGTTCAATAAATTGTAAAGAATCATTTTTAACACCTAGACATTCTAAATATGACTGCCATATTTCAGAATCCGATTCTAATGGAAGCCAACATGATGAATCAGACATTACTTTCTACAATGAAAAAAACGTAACATTCTTTAATTATCCACTAAAATAATTGTAGTATAATCTTCTGTATGATAGAGAGTGCCACAGAAAAAATATTAATATAGTAACATTCTTTAATAACTAACTAAACAGACTACTATCTTGTAAGAAATGACTTTTGTCAAAATGTGCTCAGTTTTTTCAAAACAAAGTGCATACCTTTTTGTACAAAAAAATCATTGAAACAACGAATTACTGCGATAAAAACAACAGTAAAGAGACACACACATACACCTTGAAACAGAATAAGTGATAAGATGATAGTATATCACATTGAGTTATGTACAGAGAAAACAAAAAAAACATGCAAATATCGAGAAGATCGATAGTTTCACCAAAAAAAGAAGTTAGTTACAGACAATTGAAAGAGTACATGCACAAGATAAAGAAAATATGTTTACAATTCAAGACCATAATCATATTTTCGTGCTAATGTTACTTTTTCGCGCGTTTTTTTGCCACTTTTTTTCTAATTTTTTTATTAATGTTTTATAATCTTCGAATTTTTCTGTAGAATTATTCAAATGATCTACAATATTTTCGTCATTTTCTAGTTGCATCGATTCTCTAAGATCTTGTTCAATTGTAATCATTAATTGTTTTAATTTTGAATCGTTTTCATTTTCTTTCGCCATTAATTGTTTTAATCTATCGTTCTTTTGTTTTATTTTTAATTGTTGAGCTTCTTTTAACGCTATTTGTTCATTTAAATTTGTTAACGTTACTTTTAATTGACGAACTTCTTGTTTTTGTTTACGATATAAATCTAAACAAATATATCACAGTGTAATCTAAATAGAGCATCTACTGATCTAGACTACTGTGTACATAAGGCTCATTTTTTGAATTAAAAATGATCTTCTCATTTTGTCATCCCTTGAACTTCACGATCATATAGAGAACGTTTTACTATATATACTCTGAAAGTTTTTTGAAAATAAGATATTTGTAGCGACGCTATTTATGAAGTTTTATGTGACCAAAAAGCAATGATAGAACCGTACAAGAATGTTACTTTATATCGTTTTTAAATTTTCTCATAAATTTTCGAAATCGGACTAGATGAAATTTGTTTTGGGTTGCCAGAATTGCCGAAGGACATATTTCTCTACAAAATAAGACGTTGACGAGTTCTGTATGAGTTTTGCTTGTAATTGTGTATTCAGAAAATATTCGAATCAATATAGAGTAGTTTTTCTTGTTCAAAAATGGTTATAAATTGTCTTTTTCAAAGAAAACGAGGACGAATTTCAATGTTTCAGTAACTTAGTTATTTAATCTAATTAGATATTTCATTATTTTAGCTCAATTTATCCACATTTTACGGCTTATTTTGCTATAAAAAAAGACTCTGGCCTATTTGGGATTGACTAAAAGAAAGATTTTGAATGGAAAATAGTCGAAGATACGAAATCTCAGAAGTAAATTCTCAAGAGCATAGAGAAGTGATTGTGATATTTGTAGCAGAAGTGAAGGTAATATTGACCATGGCGGTAGTTCTCAAGTGTTAACTCAAAACCCTGATGTTAGAGAGAATTTACAGCCTGGAATTGGAAGAAACCATTTCTTCAGAAACCTTGTCGAAAATTTTCTACCAGGACGATAATATTCTGGGGTAAAAGAAAATATTCACAATCTTCTGAAGAGAAACAATAAGATTTTTTTATTATGCAGAACGAAAGTCTTGAAATATAAGAAAACAAAATGTTTTAGGCTAAATTTCAGGATTTTTAAAAAAGAGTTCGACTCGAGCGGAAGAAACAAAAGTTTATCGGCACGATTCAAGATGTGGTCAACACTATTGCTTGCAGAAGTTTCAATCAAACTTATAGAGAATTCCGAATATTTGGTAAGAACTTTTGAAAACACTTCTTTCTACAGCAGACTTAACCGGAAAAAACTCTACAAACACTTTTTATGCAGAAAATATTTCAGAATATATGTACATCAACGAGTTTTATAACATATCTCAAAACGAAGAGGGTTATCCCTCGTCATTCCCTCGACATTCTAAACGGTTCTTTTTACCTAAAAATTGTTCTGTAAATATTGGCACATGATCATTTTGATGAGACGATGATGGTTGTTTCTTAGCTGATGTATTTGTCTTAGTGGTATTCGCCGACGATAATCGTTTCGCAACAGGTGTCTTTTTATCGGTTTTCGGCTTTTGTTGTTTGGGCGTTGATGTACCAGTTCCATTTTGTTCTTCTTGCTGTTGTTTTTTAGATTTCCTTGCTATTTTTGGTTTTGTTACAGTCTTCGTTGTTAATTTTGCTGGTGCAGATTTTCGGCTTGTTGTGGGAGTGCCTGATGGCTTCATGTTTCGTCAAAAAAAAAGGTGTTTACAGATAATCTGAAAATAAATTAACAAAAAATGACAGAAAATATTCAAATACATATCTGACAGCTAGGTCTGCACAAAATCTAAATTTTCAACAAACTTCTGCAACAGAATTGATGACGTTCACAGACCTAAAAAAGAAGCATCTCAACCAGTCAGTCAACGCGGTGTCCCAGTCTAAATCGCAGCAACTAGCTCCCTTAAATTAAGTTAATGAAAATAGTGATTACACTTCTCTTCCCCCAAATAGAAGGCCAGTCTGGAGCGAAAATTTTTGAAAAAAAATAGAGACAGGACAGTTTTACACCCAAAAAAGTGTGATGTACGAAAGCATAATACAAGGCCATGGCCTTTTATTCTGGGGGGATAGAGCTAACTGTTGTAGAGTTGCTTCTTTGTAGTCAAGATCACAGTGATGCAAAACTGTAAAATAAAATCAAAAGTTCACTGTTTTCAATTTTTAGGTGCTCTTTATGTTAAAAGTACCCCTCAACTGTTGGACTGCTTCGATCGACCTGAAACGCAAAGTTAACGAGATCTACAAAGGCACGAAATAGACTGCTAGAAATATAATGAACTTAAAAACGAAAACCAGCATATTGAAACTTTAAGGCAGTTTTTTCAAGAAAATTAGATTTTCTTCTATATTGCGAAAAGGTACTTCTTTACAACACATTAAAGTTCGAAACTGACGTTCGCATTTGAAAGAACGATTCAGAGTAGAAATGCTGCTTCTATTATTTTTGTTTATACAACATCTATGCAGATGAAAAACTTCAAATTAATGGAAAAAACTTCACAAGAATGTTGCGGTGAGGCTTATGAAGAAAATATTTCAGTGCATCCTTGTAGTTCGACTTGTTTAATCTATGAAAGAACCAAAGAAGAAGAATACCGAGGTAGTGGAAGAAAGTTGTGTTCCTATACTTTAGAAAAGCGGACAAGGCAAAGTTTCTCTTCATTTTTATCGAGGAAATTTTTTCTACTACTTTAGAAAACACAAAATTTTTTCGAAAACATCTATCTCGTAGAAAACTTACAATATCCACGCTTTCTCTTCGGATAATATTTTCATCAACACGCTGTTAACACTAACCAACTAAGTGTGCAGCTTCAGATGTCATTTGTTAAACGATCAGTAAATCATAGTACATATTTGCTTCACAGTCTTCTCACTGATAAATTGTGAGCTCACAAAAAAGTAAAGAAGAAATTAAAAAATAGTAGTACAATGTGCATCTTTCTGACTATCTGATACCCAAAACATACAAAGAAAAAAAGCATGACTTCAATTTTGAATGAAAGAAAATTCTCAGTTGTACATTATGAACACAATAAATAGTCGAATATTGATGGTTCACAGGAACAAAATCAAGGACGAAACAGGCAAAAGTTTTTATTGGATTTCTGCAGTATCGGAAGCGAAAAAGGAAACTAAAAACCAAACTTGCGCTAGTTATTGTTTGAGTAGTTTATTATCATTATTCACGAACAGTGAGAGTCATCAGAAGTCCTCGACCTGTAATAACAATGACTCGAGTCAAACTCTAAGAATTAAATAGAAAAAAATAAAAGAAAAACGAAGCTAGCAACATAGAGATCAAAGAATTAGCAGTTTACTTAGAATAATAAACAAATGAGGAAACGAAACGAAAACAGGTATTACGATTGTATATTTAAAACATTAGACTGTGATGTGTATTAGGTGACGGGGGACAATTTTTTAAAAAAACTTTAGCAAAACTTAAGTGAAAAATTCGTCTTAAATCAAATTTTTTAGCTAAGTATGTTTCTCAAACATTACTTAACTTATGTTAAGTCAACTCTCGATTTCACTTAAGTTTTCACTTAAATTTTTAAGTAGAAAATTGTTTAAATTTTGTAACTTCTCTATTTGAAGTCAGTAACCCATCCAACCCACCATAATTAGACTGAACATAATTTTTTAGAGTTTTTGTTCAGAAAACTGCTGTAAAATAATCTAAGTAGTCTAAAATACGAATGGTTTTTACTGCATGACCTCACGACCATGGTTTTTACTGTTGTTCCAGCAGTAATACAATATCCTAATTCATTAAAATCAAACGTTATAATTATGATATTTCTTTGACAGATGCTACACTTTGAATACACTCCTAATGAGCTTTCCATTCAAAATCTCAAATTGTAAGCACCGTCCTTGAGTTGCTACAAGCTTTAGTCTGGCAGAATACTAGCGGAAAAATTCTTTCCATTATAGTATTCTAAACTAAAACTATCGAAAAACACAAAACAAATTTTGTATGAATTCATAGGTTTTTCACAGGTTATTTCGTCGTGTTTCCAGCCGAATTCTTAAAAGAAGAATCACACTTAAACATAACGCTGATAAACTTTAAAAAAAATAAAACATTACAGCTTGTATCTGGAGTAACATTTATTAAAAAAGGAACACCTGATCATTTTGTAAACAGATACTGCATCTCATAAAAACCTTCTGGAAATAAAAAAATATTATGTTACTCCATCTAATACATTAATAATAACTCTTCTAAAAAAAGCGGATTTCACGATTTTATGTTTTAGTACATCCAGCATATTCACCGTTGTGAGACGTTACCTGCCAATAACAGCTGACAAACATGGCAGCAGTCAAATGTTGTTTCCTTTTAGCTCCAAATAAAATAGTAACTCCAAGGAGAGACTATATACGTCAGTTTGCATTAATTCTGTGCTGGCACCTTGGAGCTACCGATACAATGTGGAGCTAAAAAGAAATAACGGTCGTCGAAATTAGTAAAAACGAAAAAAGGGTTCGTATTTTATTTGTCAAAAAGTTTCAGTTTTATTGACTAAAAGAAATAACGTATTACTCTAAAGGCAACAGATGGCGTCTCATTACAAATCTCTGGTGATTTTTCTCGTTCTGCTTGACTTTATTACACTATATCAGATAGCAGAGCATGAAAAGCTGAACAAGATGACGTACTTTTTACTCTTAGCAAAGTAGTTTTGAGGACGAAATATGCTGTTCCACAGTTTCGTGAAATTTCATATTTTTAAAGAAAAATCAGTATAAAAAAAAACACCCAAATTAACGGCTGTTGGCCAAACTATGCAGTTTTTTATACTCGATTCAATGAAACCAAAACTGCAGCTTAGTCTGCTTTCGTTAAGTCGAAATTTAGATTTTAAAATGTTTTGACTTTTGCTAGAACTGAAAATATCTGAAAAACGTTTAGCCCTCGCAAAAAAAACTCCGGATTCGGGTAGAGCGTAGAACTTTTACGTATCTGAGATGATCTCCAGTATCTGTTTTGAAATCGACTTTATCGAAAAAGAAAATCACAGACAACAATTTACTTGAGGTTGTATTTATTAAAAATACTCTTACACTGTCCCGAAAAGGCATGGTAAAAGCGTTCCAACACCATATTTTTCTTGACGACACGGCTCAAATGTGCCGATGGGATGGTCAAAAATTAACTGGTGCACTTCACTCATGCTATTGCGCACTTTGATCGTGCCGTTAGCACATTTGTTCCATGTTGCCAGGAGAAATATGCTGTTGGAACGAGTTTACCGCGCTTGTCGGCGGCATGCTTTGTTTGATAAAAACACAGTTTATTCTCGCAATTTTTAAAGCGTACTAGAAGCGCGTTTAAAATGTGAAAATAACACACCAAAAGTGTGCTGGAATGATCCCATACAAATTCAAAATTCGGCTAAATCAAACATAGTTTAAACTATGTTATGAAAATCGCGCGAAAATCGACGATTTAATCGCGATTTGTCATGCCGATTAATTGTGAGATTTTATCGCGATAAAATCGCTCAAACTCACGATTTTTTCATCACCAACCGGTTCGAGCGTTTTTTTCTTTTCGGTTTTCCTATTCTTAATTCTTATGTGATAAATATTGCATTTCATGAATGAATAGCAATTTCATGCCCGATATATCGTGAGATTATGTTATCTGGGCAGTTTTTATTGCTATTCTTTTCAAAACGAAAATATCAAAGTAAAAAAAACAAGTTGTTTTTGTTTACTAACTGTGTTTACTTAAGTTGTCGCCAGTTCAGAGAACACTCTAGGCGTGTCTCAAGAAACAATTGATCTAAAAAGGAAAGTGGTAATCTAAAAGAAT
>CAJNOQ010007098.1:0-12728 GCA_905250885.1 Didymodactylos carnosus
ACCAAAAGGGTATAGCGTTTTGCGTACAAAACCCATTTTGGTTCCCTATGAAATATAGAAAACGAAATTAAGTTTTCCTGCAGCTGCTAAACCACTAGGTTTTGTAGTGTACCGTTTAACAAGCAAATTAAAATACCAAGAGGATATTTTATATTCTAAAATACCTTTTAAGGGTTTTTCATTTTTGATAGCATACCCAAAGGGTCTACTACTTAAATACTTTCATCGAAGAAGATATGCAAATCATCTAACAGAAGTCCGTATTGTACCCTCAATATCTCACAAAAACACACACAAGAGATTGTTTCTTCTTTATACTCATTGAATCATTTCTTTCAAATAATTCTTTCCAAGTTTTAAACAGTTGAACATTGAACTTTTGGTAGTATGCGTAAATTCCCTATTTAACTATGGGAATACTGACTAGGTATACAGAAGATTATGTAACATGATATTTCCTTCTGCTATCTGAATAATAAAAAAAGATTTATTTTGTTAGCAAATAACACAAAGTTGATAGTTTACAGGCAAAACAAACGGGTTACGAAAAGATGCGCATGGAATATTTACGATCTCTATGTTTCAGCCAAAACTGGTAATAATCTGTTTTCGAAAGATCGGAAAAAAATTGAGATTTAAGACAACTGAGAGTTCTTTTTTGCACAATGCTCTGTTTATAACCATTTAATTTTTTGTTTCAATTGAGCATAGACTTTTTGTGCGATAACCTTGTGAGTCGCTGTCGTATAATGTTGTTCGTCCCAAAAAACGTGTTGGTTTGGATTTGCACATACAACAAGTGAAGTTGTATTTAAACAAGCCGTTCTGTTGTTTTTCAAACCGTGTGAATCTGGTTTCGTAATAAGATTATTTACCGTAGTCCAAATGTTAATGACCGTAGCACGACCATTTAGCTTTTGGGTCGCATTTAAGAGTAGTTGATTACCTGCAAGAATGAGGATAAGTAGTACTTCCAATGGAATCCTGTACAAGTTAGCTCGTTTGCAAAGGCCATTTGAGCGTTTCATGACCTTTCGACAAAGATAGATAGAAGACTGAACTATCTGCAAAAAGAAATATATTTCAGATCCGGCTGACTAGTCAGCTGGTTAGATCATCATTCAGTGATAAATATTGATATATTTCTCCATGCGACAACCCAACGAGCCGTGGCCAACCAGCTGACTATACTTCGCGAAGTGTATTCTACCAGAAACTGTTCGTAGATCCGCCAAGAAATACGTCAGACAGAAACAATGTCGATTTGTTAATATTTATACCTAGTTTTTTACCTATTTCACGATTTCATTACCTACCCAAATACTTCAAGAAAAGGTAAATTTCATATTCGTATTCAACGTTCGAATTTGGAATCAAATAAAGAGTAGTAAGAGCCTATTTAAAAGCATCTTTGTTTCGATATTGGACAAGATAACTGGATCCAAGACTATCTCTGGCACCAGACTTTGGTCTTTATTTGCGATTTGCTAATTGGCCATAGATTTTCAATAAAAGTAATCTCCGATTTGTAATCAGCGCCACTTTCTGCGTCGAATGAGTGCCATATGAGCGTACTCGAGAAATTGCTTTTTGGTAACTGGGCTACACTACCATCATAGGGATACAAAACTTTTCTGTTGCGAAGTACTTGAAGTGGTACCTTATCTAATCCAAAATTTGCTGAAGATTACGAATATGACAGTTATGTTTCTTGAAAATGTTTGAGTGGGTGACATTGGCAAACAAAGCGACAACGTCAGAAGTCGTTCACTGCAGTAGCTTACCGGCCGATATATTCGAAACTATCAAAAACTGACTGTTGAATCTATAGGCGACATAACTCTGACCATCCAACCACATCATCAAATTGATAAAACAATGCTTTAAAGCTTACTTCTAATAATAAAATTTCCGACATATTGTTGAAGTGATAAATTGCCACTTTGTGTTATAATAGGTGAATATTGATATGGTGGAAAATTGAAAACAAAAACATGTTGAGCACCATAAGATAAAAGCAATTGAACACATTTTAACAAACTTTCTGTAATAGCTTGGTATGAGATTGAATTATTATAAAAGAAATTATTTCCACCAGCTGATAAGAAATATAATCTTTGTTTTTGTGGTATTTGTTTGCCAGTTTTATTTTGATGGAAGAGTTTGATTTGCTGTAAGGCGCCCGGAACTGGCGTGTTTTTATAAATTGTGAAACCTTGTACCAATTGATTATCAGTTGTCGCACCACCATAAGCATAATTTTTAAATTGAACTTGTTTTTGTCGACGTTTGACTTTCGTGACAACTTGTGAGATAGAGTTTGGTCCATTCGAATATGTTCCATGAAAATATGGAGGTGATTGTGGATATGTTCGATTGGAAATGTAGTTAAAAACATTGCCAGTATCCAAGAAAGAATCGCCAAATGCAATAACTTGACGGATTATTCCACAATCACTGTTAGTGATGAAAACCAGGAGGAGGAGGAGGATAATAACTGGAATACGCATGACTGAAAAATCAGTAAGAAAATGGTTTGAGAGTAAGTTTCTGAGGAAGAGATTTAGATCTGGTCGTGAAATATTTCAGCAAATTCATAATGGGGTTTGCATCTTGTAGAACTCAGTGAACGTAACTTACACAGTTAGTAAAGGACAACTTGTTAGTAAAGGTTAAATTATGAGAATCTGAGTTCTTATACTTCCTGCGGTAAGCGCGTCTTAAGGATAGGAAGGATCTAGGTACCAAAAACTTGAGTCGACATTATTTGTCCTGTTACTCCTTCAGAGTGGTTGATATGTAGGCTAGATGTTAAAAGTTCGAAATTTAAAACTGACTAGATTTTGGTTTCCGGATGTAAAAATACTTTTTTTCATTATATATTTATATTTAAATTTCATTCCAGTATTTATTCCCTACAGTCACCAGTTAAGAGAATCATTTAGGAAAAAATAAAATGTAATTTTCGATTTTAATCTCTTAGGGTCTTACTGCTGCTGAAGCTAGCCATGAAATCTTTATATTTAAATTAGTATAAAGAAGTAAGAGCTCATATTTTTAGGTTATATTCAGTCCACCGAACTCTACAGCAATCATGTGAACATTATAGAAAGCTGTTAAAAATGGTTCAACATCGCCTCTATACCAAATTCTTCGAAACTCACTCGTAAGGCTTTTTGGAAGAAAAAGGAGATATATTTCGTCAGCTTGTTTTTCGATCGTTAATGGATAGGCTTAAAAATCGTATATTTTATTTTATTACAACGTTAATAGACGTTTCTTATTTTTAAAGCAGTAAATAAATATTATTGATTAATGATGGATCACTATGAGTCAAGGCGTTTTTCTTTACACAACAGACTGTTTTAACGTGTTCATGTAGAAAAAAAGTATGTAGGCAGAGGGCTTGCCTTTTCTTATCTCATATTAGCAAAACATTTTGTTTTGTGTGTAGGCAGACCTACTCAACTGTAACATGAATGTCACATATTTTTCTTAACCTATACATGTTAAGAGGAGTGATAAAAAACAGCAGCAGCTGTGGTCATTTTGTTTTCGTTTTTTCTGTTCTTGAGTTGTGTTAGAAAAGAACGAAAAAGATGGAAGCTGCATGAATAACTCAGTGCAAAGCTTGCCATTCTTAAGTGGTCATGCTTTTTTTCTGTGTTTGATTACTTTTATTGAAAAATCAATAGACAATACAGGACAAAAGCCAAAATCAAAGATTAGTCAATGCGGCCACGAATCTTCGCTAATTGTTGATTATACATCTTTGTAGGCAGTTTTTACCCAACAAGCAATTGTAGAGCACGACGGATTGACAGGTTTATGCGCTAACGAGTTGCACCATGCCAGCCATCCTTTTGACTGGTCTCTAAACGGTTGTCGCTTCTCTTCACTTAAGCTAGCCCAGTTTTTGTCACATAATTGGAAAGCTTCCTGCCATGAAAGTTCTATTCTGATCAACGTTTTTATTAATCCTCGATATTGAAGAACATAGACAAACATTGGAGAACGACGATGACTGCACATTTGGAATAACGTTGGTTAAATCCAAAAATAAAATTTAAAAAGTATGGAAAAGTTCTTCCACTTGAACAGAAACATCAGGTGTTTATCAGTTATTTATTCTACAAAGCTACGTTTTTGGAATATGTACAGAAGTACATGTAAAGAGGAATTTGTCGATGAAGAGTCGCATTCTACCACTTTTGATTAGAAAAGCCACCTTCTGTTCACACACAAATAGAAAACAAATGAGCTGTGTAAGTTCATTACCGATCTGTGAGGACCACGTCATTTTATTAAGATGGTAAATCTAATTCCAATAGGTGTGGAAAACTGTAGACAGGTTACATTATTTATAATTTACTACTACCACTACAAACTACTACACCGAAGATACATTTCCTTTCAAATGTCTGCACGTTTAGATGCTGGTTTGTATTCCAGAAAAATTATATCATCATCATCGCCGCCAGCACACTTCCATTCAGTTAATACAACGTCATCATCTAAACGATAGATGCATGTGAGAAAACAACTTAACGATAAATAGACACTTACCCTCTGCATTTTCTACAATCATTATGTCATTATCTAACAGAGAAAAACTTTAAGAACACGTTGTGTTAAGGCATACGAGCAAACCTTCGCCTTGTTCCTCCATAAAAACTATATCATTTCATCTGAACAGAATAATAAAATACAAAGAGAGAATAAAGGTAAGAGAGTGAACTTACCATCTTGCATAGAAATAATATCAGCATCAGCTCTTGTCTCTTCTTCTAATATCAGTGTATCACCCACATATGTCGTCAACAGTGAGAGTAAACGGCATGTTGGCAAAATATTTGATGAAATACCATCTTGAGCGTCGTCCCATTCGAAACTTTAAGGAATCTCTTGAATAATATTCAAAATTTCTTCTGCTACCGGTTTATATTCGTTATCCAACACATAGTACGAAAACGTGCTCGTCGAAACGGCTCGAATAATCTGCGTCCATATGATCACAATCACTTACGCAATTCGAAGACGATGACGTTTTTCTGTCGTCTGTATTAAAGACGAAATACATAAATCATTATTAAACAAAGGGAAAAGTACAGGTACATACCCATCTCTGCGAAATTAATATTTAAAACGCACTGATCACCCTCAACCAAATAATCCCTATCTGCTGATAACTCATCATGCATTTCACACAAATCAATAGAAGGTGCACTATCCCCCCAATACATGACTAATCTAAAAGTTTCCAAAAGTGCTCAAACACGGATTTATTCCAAAATGACTTATTCTAATAAACTCTAAGAAGTACAAAGAATGTTCGACGCGAAAGGGTAAAATATTTTGGATCAAAATAAGATGTTCTGCAGTTCTGGGTGATACCTGAAGTAGAAGTTTTGATTATCTAGTAATAATCTTAAAGTCTGAGTCACACTGATATTCAGAAGCTCGCCAAGCACTTCCTCGTAACTAAAACTCAAAATCTCTTAAATTCTACTCTAAATTAAAGATAAAACTATAATCAAAATAAGGAATCGCTAAAGACTTTTCTGGAAGTAGTGGAAACCAGATCTGAAACGCGACGGGTAATTACTTCGGCTAAGCTCTTCGACTGTTTCCTATTTCTCCTCAGAAGGAATAGAATGGAAGGAAAAACGTTATGCATGTATCACATGGTCAAAAAGTCTTCTGCACAAAAAAAAACAGATTTTTCCTTTTCCAAGTGGCTAAGTAATCGATAAAAGTTAGTCTTTTGTCTCTTCATGGCTGTCTGACCACGTGATACATGTATAACGTTTTTCCTTCCATCCTAGAGATAATCGGCTAGCGTTATTTTTAAAATGCTACTAACAGTTTTGCTAATTAATCTCTTCGAATGTTTTCTCTTTCTCATCTTAAATGCCATTTCTGCTTCCAGTCATGCACAAAAATCGACCTTAATCTCACAAGAAAGGATCTAACTATAAGAATGGGGGAAATTGAGCAGTAGAAGAAGCTTAAGCTGCCGAAAAACCAATTTGGTTGCCCATGTCGATGTTATTGACTTTCGTCCGCTGCTAAAGCGAGCATCCAAATACCCATGCAAAATTTGCTGCAGTCATGCTTCTACGCTACAATTCAGTTTAATCGAAAACTTTCTGTAAAAAAATGTTTCAAACATCATTTTATGCAGTGTTTTTATGCTGATTCCAAATATCACATTAGTACAAATCAAAATTTTTCCGAACTGAGAAAAATGGATTTTACCTAGAAACCGAAGGTTTTGGGAAAACCTATAATTTGACAAAGGAGTGTTTGTGCTAATTTGTGCTAACACTGTTAACAGCTAATATGTAGAAGAACATTCGGAGAAAGTTTCATCAAAATTGGAGCTTGGATGTGACTGGGGCACGTATTTTACTGAACTCCCCTCTTCGGATAACTCTCCAGAAAAATGTTATATCCTTTTCTTTCGGCTTAGAAAGTCTAAAATTAAGAGGGCTTTTTAGCAATCGATAGAGAATTTACCACTTATTACAAATATGTGGTTATTTTTCTACAAGCTTACTTTGGTTTTGCACATGATCCAGTTTTCCAAAAGCACCATACTTTTCGATCCAGTCTTTCTTAGTGATTTTCCCACTAAGCTTGACCCTTAGAAAAAAGTTCCAATGGCAAAGAGATAGAGTGTTTGCTGAAGTATATGACTTGCTATTCAAATTTCAAAAATCTAACTTTCATTTTTTCACCTAATTTCCACGTTGTTGCTCCACTGTGCTACAATAATAGAGAAAGTAAACTATGATAAACCATGTCATATTTTTCACATAGTTTTCATTTAGCAAACAATTTTTCGGAAAAATTTAAAAAGTTCCGGAACCACGGAATCGGAACCAAAATTTTCAAAACTTGTCGAACTGGGAGCAGATAAGCCGTCCCCTAAGTATCGGACATGAAAAAAAGCAACCGCTTTATTTTTTTTACCAAGTAGGTACTCCCAGTTGTGTTTATATTTGAGATTTATACACAGAATTACAGAATCACTGCTTTCATATGCGAGAGAATTGAAGATTATCTGACTTTTTCGTATAAAATTGTTCTTGCATAGGTTTCATATAGAACATAGTTCAGCTGTATCTTGGCTCTTGTAATTAATTGACAATCGAAAAAGGCAAGGCTTTAATTGTGTACATATATCAGATTTTCTCCTTTCGGAAAAATCGAAGAAAACGCCAGAAAAGAGAACAATATTCATCGATATCTACGCATGCAGAAAAATATGCGTAGAATATAGTCCCCGTCTACGTTCTATGTGCTCAATTATTTTCAACGATTATTGAATACTCGTTTTTTTTCGACTCTTTTTCTTTGCTTTTTTGTCATGTCATAAACAATATCTTTAACAGTTGTTTGTCTTTTCGACAAATGATGATGATTGATGTTGATGCTCCCGGGTCAACTTGTCTTATATTACGTACAGCTAGTAGAGAATACGTACCGTGGCGACACGCATACATCGATCGTACGCGTCGACTTGGGTATGAAAGACTTTAGTTCATGCAAAACAGTCATGAGTGTCCTCTATGTAGATATTTCACAACATTATGATGAGTCAGTCATTCATGTGTGTGAAGAAATAATAAACTATTTTTTCTTCCTTTCTTGATCTTAACTCATAGTTGAATTTTTTACAACATCTGCGTCCTCTCTTCAAAATCCGTCACGTGTTGAACAGTTAGACCAAGAAAGGCTAATCGTACCCGAACTCGTTATTTTCTCTATTCAAAGTAAAACGTTTGTCAAAGGGAACTATGTTGGTTGTCGAATGATTCAAAAGTGGCGCGATCAATTTTTAGGAGAAGGCAGACGTCTACAAGGAAACGAATGGGATGTAGCAGAAGCGGCTCGCGAAGGTTTAATCAAAATAGGAGAGACGGAACCTTGTACGAAACAAACATTGGCTCGTATCAATAAGGAATTTAATCGAATTAAGGGCCAATCACGCAACAAAATTGTTATGTATTGTATTCGTCTTTATACACGCAGCGTAGTTTTGAAAAAAACTGAATTTTCAATTAAAAAATTTAAATTTAAAACTTTTGAAAACTTTAATTTTAATTTTCTGGCCTAAAGATCTTCGTAAAGTAATTTTAAAAATATACTGTCGAATAGAGAATTCAATTCTTTACAAAATGGCTTGTTTTGTTTGAGAAATATTTCTCAGCACAAGGGCTGCTTACAAGTTTGAACTTCCGACTCGATTTAAAAGCCTGAGACATTTTTTGGAACTTTGTTTAAAAGTGGAGTATCTTCAGGAAGGCTAGAAGTACTCAAGTTATAAGTATGACATTGTTTGAAGAACGTTGAGTGCCCTAAAATAATGTGACAAAAATATGTGTAGCAACGTTTCTTTCTTTTTTTACACGGGTAAGAATAGTTAGAAGAAAATTTTGAATTACCGCTGAAAAGCTCGTTCGATGTTCTATAAAATTTGCTCTAGGGGCATTTCATTTGGAGAACGACTTTCAGAGGAAATTAGAACTTTAGCAAGAGCACTCCGAATTTCGAGTCTTTTTATGTAACATCGTTACGCGATGAAAAAACCTTTCTCGAAGTTCCAGACTTCAATCACACTATGTGACCTATAAAAATGTTCAGTTCTGTTATTTTAAATTGAGGTAAATAGAAGTTTGTAGAGACTTGAATGCGCATCTTTGAAAAGAAAATTGAAGATTTTATTATTTTTCTGTGCTAAGATATATGCAAAATAAAAAATATCGCAAATATTTTGGGACACCCGGCATAATATATATTGATTTGTACTTGAGATTCAGATTTTTCGATACTTGACAAAAATATTCACTAATGAAAGATCTTTAATCAATAATGTTGAATTATACATTTTTTTTTCGACGTATAACCAGATAATGTGTTCTTTCAATGCAGAATATTTTCTTTGATATGCGATAAAAAAGAACTATATAATATAATTCATCACTTCTGCCATCGAGGATGAAATACATTTTTTTTCACGCTTTACAGGAGGTAGATAATTAATTATTTTCGTTGGAACAATGTTTTTCTAATTATGCCATAATGATGAATCGATATATATTTATTTAATTGTACAAATGTATACAGCTGGTTGTTCAATTGAGAGTAAACAAATTGTAATGAGGAAAACTGATGAAATTCATCTTTAAATTCCGCGTTCGCCGCTCTTTCATTTAATTATTTAACAGATAGATATAGAGATAGCTTTCACTACCGATTATGGTACTATATCTCAGAGAGTCTAAATCAAAACTCCCCGTGAAAAAAACAAGTAAAGCATTGATACTTTTTTGTCTTTTTACGTTTTTGAAGAAACATAATATATTAAATACAATCGAAAATATGTTAAGTAACGGCATTTAGAAGTTTTTGCAAGCTTTCGATACTAATAAAGTAGCATAAATGAGATTCTGACTAGTTTTGATCTAGAATAATTATATCCAAGTATACCAATGGGGGAAGCAATTGATATCGCGCTCAACAAAATACGGTCACAGAATAAAAAGAAAAAGTTCATAAAATTGACAAAAACTGAATTATATGTTCGGTTCAATTTAGCATCGAGATATGTTCAATTTAATTTCTATCATCTAATTTATAGGCAAGACGATGGTGTTTCAATGGGTAGTCCATTGGCACCAGTACTAGAGAATTTGTTCACTAAGATAGTTGAACTTGATGATATTTGTCTAGTATTTCGACTATTGACCCATGTGGACATATTTTCGAAAGACTTACTTGTAGGTTATTTTGAAGCCCAGAAAATTCTCTATTTTACTATGTATGCACTTTGCTCAAGGACTTTGAAATTGGATGAGAAATTTGCGGAAAAGGGTACATGGCTTTTGTTGAACTGGTAGCGAAAAATGAAACGTAATTTTTTTTCAAAGACACCAGAAAGATTTTTTGAAAATGCGAAGTGTTGGAAAGTGAAAAGGAAAGCATTTTCGGTCATTTCCACTCAAAATCATATTGGGCGATTTTCTAGCAGAAACCGTTTCCCGTCCTTCGACGAAGGCAGTGGCAAGGCATTTTCATACATGAAAGCCCACACGCGGAAGTTCATGGTATTTATTACAAACATAAATAGCAAATTTACTCTTTTGTTTACAAGCAATATTATATAACCAGAATGTGCTGGATTTATATTTCTAGGTACGTATGTCTGAATCTCAAACATGGCAAACAATTATAATTGTATGTGTGTGAGCTATAAGTGATATTCAAGATGATACAACGCATGGGTGACGTCCTGACGTTCTATAGAAGATGCCGGAAACGAAAAATAATTTTTTTTAAACTGACCGTTAGCGGTAAGTTAACGTTCTGTAAACAGACCGTAATGGTCAATAAACCGGTAAATTGTGAGTAAATGTTCAAAAAACGATCAGTTAATGGTAAGTAAACAACTAGTATACGGCATAGGCCTGGTCACAGACTGCATAAAACGGTTTAAAAACGGACAGTAAACAGTTAGTAAACCGCCAGAAAATGATAAGAAAACGTTTACAAAACGATATATTGAAAACCATAAAACTTTACGAATTTAGGTTCTGAGAACGGGTATCGGGATCTGGACAAGTTCTTTGTAAAGTATTTTATCACTGGACACAAAACCAACCATACTTATGATTCATTTTATTTACGTAAGTGTTGTTTACTACGAGTTTATGTGTGGTTTATAATGCAATATTGTGCTGTTGTCATAGTCAGATAAAAACAACTCGTAATCATTCGTTAACAGTATCCCCTTCAATCCAGTTGAGACCGGCCAACTATAGAGTAAGACAGATGCAGTGGAATCAAACACTCTCACACCAAATTTATAGATAGCAAACCAAATTCGTCCGTATGAATCAATTGTTATTTGTGTTGAATTTTCCGAAGATGCAGGCTGTGTGGCGTTCAGTGCTGTTAATGTCCAATTGCTACTATTGTTATATGATAGAATGTAGATGGGTACTGCAGCAGCGTAATACACTAAATACAAGAATGTATCGTTCACTTTATATAAACTGTATGGAGAAATGTGCAACGCTGGTATTGAAAATAAAAATGTTGATGAAAACGATGAAAATGATATTTGATAAAATTGAAGTATATTCAACGTTTCAACAGCTGCAACCATAATGGTATTATTTTGTAAAAATGCCACTTGACGAAAAAAACAATTAGATGCTGAACCATTTATACGAGCAGTAAAATTTGTTAAATTTCGAGTAGAATAAATGTAAATAGAAGGATATGGAGTATCGGATGCTACAGAAAAAGTGCATAAGAAACAGAATGACAAAAGCGTCCTTGTTTACTTATATACCTATAAAATAATAACCATTACTATAAGTAACTGCACCTGAGTGACCTCCTAAGTTTGCTGCAGCAATGACGCTCATTGTTGTTCTATTCATTTGAACAAGATTACCATAATAACCAAGTACAACAAAATAATTTTGATCATCAATAGCCATAAATGTTGGTTTAGATGAGATTATTTTTGTTTGATTTGATGCTTGAATTGTTGACATTAACCATGTTATATTTGATGCATTTGGAGTCAAACCTTTTTGCAAAATAAAGAAGTGGATTTTGGCATTATAAGAACAAAATACATATGTTATTATACCTGTAGTTGTTGTTATTGCACTTGACGGAGCATCAGATGTCGTTGCTACTGTTGTTTCAGCAGTGACTGAAACATATTTTAATGGACAGTATTAGTCGCTAACAGAGCCCGAATCAGGTCTTAGGTGGATGACCCGAACCGAAGACTTTTGGACCCGAATGACCTGAAAATTTTTTTAGGTGACCTAATAAATTTTTCTGGAAAAAGAGCAGAAGCCCACAGCTTCTGTAATAGCTTAGAACGTTTCCTTGGTTTTTTGTCCAAGTGTTAGCTCATTCAAATGGTGATAACCCGAAACAGGAAATCTTTCTCGATCGTATATTGTCATGAAGTTCAATCATCTTAATGCAACGCATATTTAAGGCGTTCTTTTATCTGAATTTACTTACGTTTCTGTTTCCTTTTTTCTTTCTGTTCTTCAACAGTGTGATACTGTACAGTGTACAGTACGCAGCGTCAAAGCAGGAAGCAAGAAACACTGTACCCTAAACTCGACTTGCGGAACAAAACAGAAGACCAGCTGGTCTTCCCTTATGGGGGCAGTTTACTTGTTTTTCCGATAAAAAAGGTACAGGTTGAAAAATATCGGGTGGTCCAGATAAAATCGGACACTTTCATTCGTTGTTCATGAGGCATTGTCCGGTAGTCCACAGAGTTGGTTCGAAGCTCAATCGATAGAGAATTGACTTCTCTACAAAACTTGCTATTTGAATCTCTGATAACAGTTTTGTCGTTTGTGCACTATTCAAAATATTGAAGAGTGCGGAGTTGCCTGACTGCGACAAGCTTTTGTCGTTTCCTTTTTTGAGATTTTTAGCCCATTATCTGAGATTCAATAGTTAATTTATCTACGTAGCTAGATAGAGAATTTTGTGCTCTATCGATCTCACTTCTTTACAACTTCATACGATGTTTCTGCTACGCCAGCTAAACTTATAATTAGCTCTCAACCGATTTTTCACTTTTTTCAAATTAAATTAATTTTTTTAATTAATGGTTTCAATTGAGAAACTTTGTTTAAATTAGAAACGATGCCGAATTTAAGTCTGCGTAAGAAAAT
>CAJNOQ010007099.1:0-12725 GCA_905250885.1 Didymodactylos carnosus
CGACTCACCTTTGCCACACTGCTGGAAATACCGTATGCGAAAACCTATAAAAAAGTGCTTTTGGATTCAAAAAAACTATGTCGGCAAAAAATGCCGCCTGCTCTATGAGGAAATGCCCACTGTGTACATTTGGGAAGGTTCGTAAGACGAAAGTTCCAAGCACTAGACCCTCAGTTCAAAAGTTGCTGTAACGATTTATTCAACAAAGCCTCAAACATATCGAATATAAGTTTTTATGAAGGCCCTACCATCTTACAGTTAAAGCAGAAACAAGAAAGACTCCTTTTTACAGTTAGCTTAAATATCTGGGGACTAGTTACCGTTTTCTTCATAATCAAGATGTAGAAAAGTTGATGCTCATCTACCTTGTTTTTTATACCGTAATAAACCCACCTACAATTCCCACAAACAATACTACCATGTTTCCCACAGAAACAGTACATGTACAAAACATCTTTATTCTACAGCCTTTTTTATGAGTGTTCCTATACCATGGAAAGCGCTTTTACTGTTAAAAGGAATTTATAGAGCAACAAACATCCACTTAGAGATGTTAAATTATGTTCATTTGAAGGAATATTAACTGGTGATCAGTTCCAGTTACTAGAAACGGTGACTGGTGACCAGTTCTTTTACCCAGTTACCAGAAACAATGGGAACTGGAACGGTCACACCCAAGGGGGAAACAGCAGACTCCGGGACTCCGCTATTTCCTGGAGTCCTTGCTATTATAAAAAATCCATTCCAAAAATCCACACTTCTGGATTCCATTGGACTCCAGAAGTCTAGAAGTTAGTCACAATCCTGTTCTTTTATTGGGAAAATTTATACCGGAACAATTGTGTTCTGTTCTGTGGATTTTTTCCCACAGACAGAAAGTTTTTGTTCTCTTTGTGGGAACCCAGATTTCTGGGACAGTTCAGTTCAATAAAATTTCTTCAGTTTCCTTAAGGACTCCAAGGGACTCCATGAGTCTGGAGTCTGCCGTTTTCCCCTTGGTCACACCCCTACTCTTCTGTTAAAACTACAGTTTGAACATTTCTCCTGATTGAAATTCATGGTTTCAATAATTAAATAAGGGCTAAGTTAATATAATCATGAGAAGATAACAGAAATCGAATTCTGAACATGAAAAGAATATTTCATGTTCAGAAAAGAATATATGAACATGAAAGAATAGGAATCTTATAAACTTCCTATAATATACCGTAAGGTCTGTTGACCTAGGACGGAAAACCATCAAGGAGGAAAATAATAAGTCTTGTTCACACCAGTAGTTGTTTCCGATGTTGTATGTGTGCGGTTGGATTATCAGAAAAAGTGTTACTTTGGCGAAGGATTCACAGTTGTGTAAAGCTGTAACAAGTACTTTGGTAAATCGAAAAGACATACTTGACTAGTCAATACCTTATTTGAATGAGGATGGGTAAAGCGTCATTTTTATACGAGATAGAATAAGGTTCTGTAAGTTAAATAAGTAATTTCTTCTAAATCTTAATAAATTCTATTGCCTTTTCATACCATGCAGTTCAAAATTGTCTTCATTTCTAGACTTGAACTAACTAGTCCACGATGTAGTACAATAATTGTGTCTCGTACTGGGATTAGTATGCCTCGACTTGCTCTTTAAAATAAAGTATACTGAACACGTATACATCCTTGACTATGAA
Source organism: Didymodactylos carnosus (assembly GCA_905250885.1). Taxonomy (NCBI): domain Eukaryota; kingdom Metazoa; phylum Rotifera; class Eurotatoria; order Philodinida; family Philodinidae; genus Didymodactylos; species Didymodactylos carnosus. The sequence goes on from CAJNOQ010007099.1 coordinate 1,671, forward strand.
GAATAACTAGCTAAAAGTATGGAAGATAAAATCGAGCACAAAAGTCTCGGAGAAATCATCTTTTATACGACTTTCTGAAATGAGAGTTAAGGTGTTTTTTAGTTATTGCAAAATGTTTTACCCGGTTTTTTCTTCGAGAGCATGATGCAGAAAAAGTGAATTGTTTAACTCATAATGAATGCGCGAGCGAGCAGGAATCAGAACAACTAACCTAGTCGAGGCGTTTATTAGAATGAACAATTCGACCCCGAACTCATATTTGTAATTGACACTCAGGTCTATTTCTTTCGCTTTTGGCGGGAGAATTGTCATTAGGATTTCTTTTCAACAATTATGCAAGAAATTGCACTAAATATTCTAAGAGCTACCTATTCATTAATTTTCTCTAAAACAGTGCGAATATTTTGCACCTAGTCTTCATATGAAGCCATTGAAAAAAAGATCATAGCACTTCTTTTTTTGGAGAGCCAACGTATGGAGTTAAGTATGACTCCTTCGGCCCAGTAGAAAAAATGTTCCGCCGGTTGTTCTTGATATGAGTTCTTTTATGTTATTTCACAAAAAATATTTTTTTATCAATTCTCCTTTTTCCGGGAAAGTGGAACTATTGAATGGATCATATTAGTGATAAAAAGGTGATTTGAAAAATAACTGACATGTCTGCATGTTCTACTGGAAAATGTACAGTGTTCCCAAAGTGCAGAACGTCTTGATGGATGACTCACATTGTCATATTCAAATATATTAATGTACGATACATATACGAAATACACTACATTTTGGCCTCTGTGTCCCCGCTCAAGAAAATGCGATGAACTTTTTTTGTCAGAAATTTGCAAACATAGTTTCCTATACCCAGTTTCTTATGCTGAATCTGAAAAACTAGTTGAAACGTTCAAAAGAACGTCAAAACAAAGATTTAATGTATTTTCGAAAATTTAGCCTTTTTTGACGATTATAGGTTATTTAAGTATTTTAAAACTTTCTTCGTTAAAAGTATAGTTGGAAAAATTAAGAACCACTTTTTTATAATCATGTCGATGATCTCTATCCAACCACGTATAAATAAAATAATGTAAAACAAAATCTGCTCATATTTTGATTTTCCCGTAAGGAATGCAGTTTCCCTAGAATGCGGGTACACTCATACACATAAGAAAGATTCTACCTGTACGCAGCGATTTCGATTAGGTGAGGAAATTCGCCCACCTTGTTTGAAACAATTACTCCGTTCATTTTAAAAAATGTACTCCGAAAAGTTAAAAGCCCTTCTTTTTTAGTTTTCAACTAAATGTTTAGAGTTGCTCTATAAAACTTCCACCACCTTGCCAAAGTTATATCGAAAACGCTGCCTGTGCGAAAGCAATTGAAATTAATCGACGTTAAAATTCATTTTTTATCCGTTATGGTATTTTAAATGGTTCGGTACTGCCCATAATAGAACGTACTAAATCTAGTGTTGGCAATTTCAATGTGTATAATATATTATAGCTACCTAGATTACAATTTTGACGTCTAATTATAATCGACAGTATACAAGCAAAGTTTTCAACATATTTATCTGGAAATAATTAAAAACTTAGAGAAATTCTATAAAAACAGTATTGAGATACTTTGAAGTAGTTATATCCCCTATTATAACAACCATGGATCTGTCTCTGTAAAGTAGGTAATTATACAATATTTTTCACCGGAAAAACATCAGATAGTATGATCTTTTTGTTCAATCTCGAAAGTGTTTTATAGGCACCATAATGTTCTTCATTCAATCCTAAAACGTTCACGCAGGTTCTTAGCGAAAAAGTTCTGGAAAAAACCTATAGAACTTTCATAAAAGACTGAAGTATCGCTCTCCGCAGGAATCTTCGATTTTGAAACATGACGTTTACAGTCAACTAGAAAACATGGTGCTTATCTGAAAAGAGCCAGTCGTCTCCTTTATACATGATCATTTCTAAGTTTTAATATAATTTATTCCTTATTACATCGCACGAAAAAAAACACATTCTAACTGTTTTTGCTATCACATAAAAATAAGTACAACAAACCGTACATATAACATATTTCAGCAGAAAAGTGGAAGAAGAATAACCTAAACTACTAGGCATCACTATTACCAAAACGATCAAATAAGTTTTTAATTTGTGGTGTTTTTGCTTCTTGGGATGGAGTAAGACCAAATTTATTTTTAATATTTTTTGATGCATCACATCCTAATAATAATTTAACTATTTCATAATATCCATAGAACGAAGCAGCATGTAATGCAGTACTACCACATGGTTCAATATAATCAATATCAGCTGGTTTATATGTTTTTAATATACGTTTAACTTTGTCAATATCGTTTGTACGACATGCAATATAAAAATCACTACATTTTTCTTCATGAGATGACAGTAATGTTGTGGATGATGATGGTGTTGTAGCCATAAAATTCCATCTAGAAGAATCATTACTCCAATTTTTAGAACTCTGGTCTACAGAAATAGTTATTCAACACATATGAAGCGTCAGACTTTGTGAAACTGCGCTCGTATGAAATATGACCAAGAATAATGTAAGCTGCTGTGATTTTTCAAACGTTGTACCCTCCACCATCTGATAAAGCCGATTGACAGACGGAAAGTAATGTAACATTAAGGTCAATCATGTCTGCACTAAATCGGCTTATACACTAAAATTCTCGTGTACATTCGTTTGAGATTGCTAGTTTTTTCTACACTTCATTCCGATCATGAAAAGAGGGCAATTCCTCCTTGTATTAGTTATATTATAAAGTTTGATATCATATAGTAAAACTCTCATGACATGTGAAGGAAGATACGTAAGTTAGATCCTTGTTTTCGGTTCAATTTTAATGCGAGTAAAATATTTGAACTCCAGCCTAGTGTAATTCACCGAGCTTTCGAACGATTCTCAAGGTCAAGTTCAATCATAATGTTTTCCATCCAGACTTCAGTCCAACTCTCTTTTCAACGAAAAATTCTTATGAAAAAGGTAGATTTTACCTGCGTGAAAATACGGCGATATCTAAAAGATTGAGTAATTTGTTAATGTGCTTTGTTATTATAACATATCAAAGACGCGTTTTGTTACTCAGATTTTCTTTTGTTCTTCTTCCTATTCTGAAAAAATAGTTCTTTTTTGTTCGATTAGAAGTGTCGCAGCCATAAAGTCATCGGTCACTATGATTACTTACCTGAAGAGAACATACTTTTTTCTATCGTAAAACTATGTGAAATAAAAGAGACAGTCGTACGATTCAGTAATGATGTTAGTAGTGAGAAAGTGTTTACTATCGGATAATAATAATCTAATGACTTGACACAAAACACCCGTAAGCTCGTTTAAGTTTAGTCGATATATGAGTCATTTATTGAGAAATTTGTATTATCTGACTCCGAATAAAGTGACAGAGAAGTGTTCGTCCTGCTATAAGATTCATCGGAACATCCTGAGAGGTTGCTCATAGAATAACAAATGATACCAACAGACACTCACAGGTTAAAGAGCATAGAGTTATTAGAAGCAGAATTTGGTCAAAACTGGGCTTTTTCGATATCGGAACTATGGAACTGCAGTTACAAAATATAACTCGAATTCAGTCCAATAGAATTCATTCTTGACTGGGCCCTGCAGGTCGGATTGTAAGTCGCTAGTGTGAATGCTACCCATGTCGTCTTTTTTTCTAAGAAACCGGCAATTAACCGCGGTTCGTAAAAAAACCGGCAATTGACCGCGGTTGGCTATAAAACCGGCGGTTAATCGCGGTGCACCGTGCGGTTTGTGCAGAAACCGTGATTAATTGTCGGTATTTTTGCGAACCGCGGTTAATTGACCGTTGTCATGATTAGATTTAAAATAAATAAAATTTTTCAATGACGAACACATATAATACCTTGTGTGGATTTTTATGGCAAAAACAGATATCATATATTCATTCCTTTCGTAGAGTTTCATTCTTAAATTCCACTGGATAGTGCTTTGAACCAATACAAGATTCAAGATGGATGACAGTTGACCATAAAAAGAAACATCGGAAGATGCAGGTAGTCCGTTTATATTTAGAAAAACAGAGCCGGTCTCCTAGCGAAGAACAAAAACTTTCAAAGGAAGGATATCGCGCTATTCTCGACAATGCTTTACGTGAAAAACTATGTCAAGTACGCATACACCAAACCTCATTGTATCAATCTTCGTATGTTTCAGATGTTTCGGAAACAGACTAATTACTCTCGAAGAGTCACGAATCAAAGATATCAACGACGAAGGAAGAAATCGAAAGCTTCGGAACCTTCGTCGTCTGATGCGTTAAGTGGAAGTGATGAGTATGGCGATTTTCAACGGACCGATGAGATCGATCAAAATTTCGTCGTCGCACCGAAAGAACGTCAAACAGCTGCTCACACTCCCAATTTTAATGAAAACAATCGATTAGACGACAACCAATACAACGATTTTGATAATTCTCCACCACTATATGGCGGATGTAAATTAACGGTAATGAAAGTGTTGAAAATACTAACAGACTATTCTACTAAGTGTAATTTAGATAAACTCAACGTCACCAATTTATTGAAAATAATCAAATCAATTCTTCCGCAGCCCAATTTATTACCAACAACATGGAAAGGCATATTAAACATCTTTGGAAGAACGTCCATGTCCACATCGAAATTTTTATGCGTATAGTGTGACGAACTATGTATGAAAATGCGATACGGAGCCAAAAAATGCGTGAATTATCGTTGCTCAGTTTTTAACCGTACTCTGAAACCACATCAAATTATCGAGATTGTTAACCTCGACATTAGAGAAAAACTAAAATCGATAATTCAAAGAAACATAAACTTACTTTCAAAACATGAAAAATTATTTCCATCATCTGACGTCTCTCGCGGAAGAAAGTACCTTAACAATTTAGTGACAACAAACACGAATACCATTACAATGATAATCCATACAGACGGTGCACCGCTAATTAGATCAACGAAACAGTCAAAATAGCCATGTTTCGCCTCGATAGTCAAAATTCCACCACCCGTGCGAGAGTATCAACAAAATATCGTCGTATTGTCATTATGGTCATCTAAAAAAAAAAACCTGATGTCAATATATTTTTAGAGGAAACAATTAACAAACTCAAAGAGTTAATGCACGTTGGAGATCTATTTTTGTTAACAACCGAGAATATAATTTTATCATTCAAACACAATTTTTCCTATCGGATCTACCAGCTCGATCATTATTTATGAAGACAATAAATTTTAACGGCTACAATGCGTGTAGTTTTTGTGTTACTCAAGGTATATTTCTTCAATATCATTGAAACAGTTGTTTACATTTCCTTTTTTCAGGCCTATGGAATGAAGATTATGGTATAGTTTTGTATCCATACAAGGCAAATAAATATACGGCCAGAACTCATGCCGAATTTTTGACTGTTGCTAAAGAAACAAGTGAAAAATCAGCAAAGGTGAGTCTGTCCTTATTCCGCAATTGTCCAATTACCTTTGTGTTTTGATTTTTTTAGTGTCGTCAAGTTGTTGTTCAGGGTGTTAAAGGATTATCACGGTTAGTCGAAATTTTCTCATACCCCGAGCAATTTGTATTTGATTATATGCATTGAGTGTGTCTCGGTCATGTGCCATCCTTGATCAAACGGTGGTGTAGAATGATTGATAAACATGTTATAGCAAAAATAGATGAAATGTTAAACAACATACAAATACCACACAATATGAATGTCTCCTTCAATGATTCTATTTCGACTGTTGGGGATTGGAAAGCCAAGCATGGAAGATTGTTCGTATTTTTAAATGTTGGTGTTCCAATTAGTATCATATCGTTACCATCATTAAACTCTTCGCATTTCATCGTTTATGCAATTATTATCAAATTATTGCACTCACCAGAATCAGACGAGGAAATTGATTTTGCCGAAAATCTACTGCATTATTACTGTGAAACATCGGCTTCTGTTTATGATCCATCAATCGAGTTATTTTCGTTGCACGCACATCCCCATTTGCCACTTCAAGTCCGACAGCACCGAGGGTTAGCATTCTCATCGGCATTCACCTTCGAATCGTGTATTCGACATATAAAGAAGAAAGTACATGGAACAAAAATGTTATTAAGTCAAATTGCCTATTGGTGCGATATAGAATCAATGGTGCAATCAAATCAATTTATCGTGCCACCTCCCATTGGTATCAATCAAATATCCATAAATCATTCGTCAATCGATTCGTATCGACAAATATTAACAACAACTATTGGCAAAAATGTTAACAATACCATCTTCTATAAACGGTACAAGGATGCATTTTAACGTATCACACAGTTTTGTACGATCAACCGTTTAGATGCGTTAGCTACATTATTTCATACCGGTTGGAGTCGGCAATTGTTCACTATGGCAATATTATTTTGTTTTATCAATATAATGATGAATATTTTGCCTTTATTCAACAGTATGAATTATCAAACAAAAAACTCTCAGGATTTGTGATATTACCACAAGTGATAGCTGACAAATTAGATGATTTGTATCCTTTATTAACATTATCCAAAAAATTTTCGATACTACCGGTGAAAAATATATTGTATAAATGTATCAGTGTTCCATTTGAAGATGTTTTGTGTGTTTCAGCAATAAGAGTTGATTATGAACATGACTGATGTTTGTTTCTGGACGGAGAATTAAATAGAGTTTCTTTTTGCGGAATACTTAATATGCTACCGCTTCTGCATAAGTAGTTATACAGGATGTTGTGTTTTCTTTAAATTTATCTTGTTTATCATCTGCTTGTATTATTTATTCTAGATGGCTAGTTATTTAGCGGTTAATCCATATGCAAGAAATTATTGTACACGTCCATCATCAGAACAAGATTTATATGTCTTATTGTTATTTAGCGCGGATGATACGTACACTATTAAGAAGAAAAAGAATGTACCACAACCAGATCAAAACCGTTTAGTCAGTATCATAGGAGGTAGTAAAAAACATCTGGCCTTCTATTTTGCTGAAGGTATGCATTCTCCATCTGTATTTTTATATACGCTATAAAATAAACAGCTTTTCTTTCAGGAACTCGAAATGACATGGAACAACAAGGGAAACGTTTGGCTCAAACAATGAGCGATCGAGTTGAATCGGATTTGGAAGATGTAAATAATCAGTTATCAGCACACAACAGACAACAAAAACCGTCAGCATCATCAGCAACGACGACAGCGTCAAATACAACAAGTATGCATTTTAAAGAGTTTGTCAGGTTTACTTTCTCTTGTTTCTCTTCAGACACAAAAAAGTTTACACAATTAACTGACGTACCGTTCAAGCGTAAGTTATCACTTCATTTCTACGAACTGTTCTTCTTATCTGTCTTCTTTCGTAGTAAGATATATGAATCGTGAAACAATTGATTTTATGACTGTAAAAGAAGAAACATCAAGTGATTGTACTGTCGAAGAATTTACTTACAAGAAATGATAAAATTTTTTTGCATTCTAGATACCTATCGCATCATAGACAATGCCATTGCTGCAGCAGAATGTGTTTTGGCGCCGCAAGATGACAGTGAAGAAGAAGACAATAATCTTGACGTTCTGGAAGAAGAACGACAGTCAACGAAAACAACAACGAAGAAACAGCCCCAGATTAAGCGAAAACCCAGTTCAAGAACAGAATCGGGTAAAGTAGCCAAACGGTTTTGCGGTAAAGAACTGTTTTCTGATCGGCCAACCACATCACCAATCAAACCGGTCCATTCAAACTTTGATGAAAGTTCAGTCGAACTTATGACACTGGTAAAAATGTCATTAGCATCACATGCTCAACTATCAAAAATGTTGGGACAAGTTCTCGTTTCACAAGAAAAACATGATGCCAAGTTAAACTTACTGTTTGAGAATCAAAACAAAATGCAGGAAGCGATAAGCAAGGAAAAAGTATGCATCCTTGATCGTACTACTGATCTCATGTGTTGGAATGATGCTTTTGTTGCATGTTTCAGATTCATGTCCCGTTATCTTATCCAAATCAAACTGAGCAAGCAGCAGATAATCAGCCGTTTATAGAAAGATTAGTATGTGTTGTGGTCAGGGGGCATATAGCGTATTCTACCGTTCTTCTTCCCTTTTACAGTCAGTTTTACTAATAAAACTGAAGTTATGAAGGACCGTGACATAGACTAGAGAAAACAATTTCTCGAAGAAAAATAAACAGGCATATATAGTTATTCTTCGTTGCAAGTCTTTTACTGACTCTACTTGGGATCAACCTTCCTTCTTTCGAACAACTTACTGCTTAATATACTGCCGCACATTTACCTTCGAGTGATTTGTATCCCTTACTGTAATATTACTTTTTTTTGGGTGCTCTTAGTTCGTTCGTTCGCTTTTTCAGATTTACAAAGATGAAAATGATCAAGAAATTGATTTGCTACAAATTCTCGGAGAAAAGTCAAAAATGAACTTATACTTAATAACTGTTGTTGATCAACTGTTCAAACCGGACGAATTGCCAAATATCAATGTTTATGATTTACAGAAAGATGAACGTTTTAATTTAGCTAAAGGTTTATTAGTCGCAGAAGCCTCTTGCTTTTCGAATTTATTTTTATATGTCTTTTCTGTAGAAGCCGTTCGATCGAAGTATGAATTAGACGATGATAACATGAACGTCGAATGGCCGTCTCTCCGCGAAACATTTCTACAAAAACGTAGAAATTTAAAAACCAAATTTAGAAAAACAATACAAACCAGTCCATCAACACCGGTACAACAACAACAACAACATACACCACGTACCTCAACACCACCAAGCACCTCAACACCACTACGGTAACGCAATACAACCTCAAAACTCAGAAAAAATAAACAGTTGTTTTTAAATTTTTTGGTCTGGAACTAAGATTCGAACCGCTGGCGTTAGGATCAGACAACAAGATGAAACCAACAATTAACCGAAAAAACGAACGGTTAAGCGGTTAATCGGACGGTTAATGCCGGTTTACCGCGGTTAATTGGACGGTTAACCTCACAATTAATTGAATGGTTAACTGCGGTTAATTGGCGGTTTTTTATCGGTTTGATCAACATGGGTAAGTTATATTAACAGATATACATTTAGCATTGCTGTGTGAAAATCATCAATATGTCCAAAAGGAGAAACGGATATATCACTTCAGTCCAAATAATATGATATACCTTTTATCAGAACCCTTCATAAGCAAATTAAAACAATAATAAAAAGCGCGACAAAGTGTTATTGTTGTTTTTGATGCTTGCGATCATGTGAAGATTGTCTAACAATATCATTCATAATCCATTCGATACCTTCCTTTGGTGTAATAGTTGATGATTATTCAAATGGTTCAGGCAATATTCTCGTTAAACAACATCGATAATTCGTTACCCTACGTGTTTTATCATCTAATTCTTTGTGTTAGTACCTGTGATAGCAGCCGGTTAGCTGCGTTATCGTTTTCTCTGATAATTTTCCTTTCCTTTCTCTGCATATAAACAACAACAATCGTTCGTAACACATAGGTATGCACCAGTTTCAGTCAAAAAGCAGTTCATTATAACCACTAAATTATATAACTGTAAAACTGCTACAGACAAAACTGGTACATTTGATAATCGAAACTGATAGCAACTGTCAGAAAAAATTTACACAGATTTTGATGACAAATTGAATCTGCTAAGTTACATCTGCTGGGATACTTGATAACGCATCTACTATGTCGCACAAAGTCACTTTGGATGCATAAATCCAGGCGCTTTCGTAAGCCATGCTAACGCGTCTTTTACATGGCGGTATTTTCTTACTGGCCAGAAAAGAGGCTGTCTTTAAGCCACTTATTACTTTTTATAAAATGCGTCTCTTGTTTCACAGTGTAAGCTTTTTAGAGAAATGTAAAGAATTCTCCAATAATATGAAATATTTATCTCATGTTCATTAGCAACTTAATTAAGTGAATGCATAGATGTCCGTAAGTAGCTTACTCTTTAACTTGTGAGAGTATACGATAATTGAAGGTAAAAAGAAGTATCTTACGTAGTCCTCTAATAATGTATCGAGTGGTAAATAGTCATTCGGCCCCATTGTAGTGTTGTTAGCAAGACGATCAATATAGATCTTTTTGTGAGAGCGCATATTACTTCATACCTGAAAACAAATTCTAAGAAATATACATTCTCACAGTTATTTTACAAATCAGGACCGCCCATAGATTTCTTGTTTATTAAGTAAGTGAAGTACATTCTACGGTTCTCTGTTCAAAATAGATTCAAATTAGAACGTTTGTTGTTAAACAAATAATTGTTATCAATTCGAGTATACTGCCACCTCCACCCAAAAATGTTCAGTAGCATGTGCTTCATGCTCTTTTTGATTGAACGATGTGTTCACAAGTAATATGTACGGTAAAAACAGACTCGCACAGGTCTGCTCGTGAGAATTTTGCCTGCTGGAACTGAATGTGCAGGCTTGTTAGCAGGCTCTGCCATATTAATCTTTTTTTATAGGGAATTCATTGATAATATTCATTATGCAATGTTTCAATGTGAGAATACGATTTTGCTCATTGTGATAACCCACAGACATAAACAGAAATCTGATATGTGCTGTCTGAATAAATTATTTCAATTTATTTTACATATTATGATAAATGCATATATGTTTCAACAATACTACCATGATCAAGTCATGAATTCTTCGTTCATCAATATATCAGATACAGTCATTGTCGATTAGTTTTGCTCTTCGATTATTACACAACAATCACTCATCAGAAGATAAAATTAAATATTCCCTTGACTGTAAAGGAAAGGGTCTTATCGAGTTAAAATGCCTGTATGTATGTATGTTTGTATGTTTGTATGTATGTTTGTATGTTTGTATGTTTGTATGTATGTTTGTATGTCCGCAGACTAGATACTAGCGACAGACAAACTAGTACAGCAAAAGTTGATTGGCTGATAATGATATGGAGTAGGTAGTCGACTATGGGGAATCAGAAAATGAGTATGAGCGAC
>CAJNOQ010007101.1:0-12721 GCA_905250885.1 Didymodactylos carnosus
ACAGAGAAAATAATTGATGAGGATTTAATTCTAAAACTAGGAGCATCTAGTAGACTCAACAGATGTGCAGAATCTACCCGTAAGAATGAAAAACTTTCCTCTAATACGAAAATTTCTAAAAAATTGTCAGAATGCGTTTTACTACAAGTATTTTTCTGAAGTTTTTTCTAAAAAGAATTTTCCAATAGCCAAACGGAGCAAACGGGGATTTTCTGCACCTCTAAGACTCGACTTCATCATCGTTCACATTTGAATTAGCTAATTTATTCCGTCTAGGGAAAAAATTATTAAGACTGACATGCACAAAAAGAAACATGCAAGATATAATAATAATCAGAAACATTCATGCTAACTTTATAATGTTTAAATATTCATTCTTTATGAAAGAAATAAGCAAATTATAATATCTTTTTCTTCTCAATTTGCATTTTTTTTATTTATTTTTTTTATTTATACAGATCACAGACAATAACAATTGTGTTAAAAGTTTATACTATAGTTTAAATATAAGCACACAGGATTTTTATTAGTACAAGACAAAACATTATTTGTGGATAATTAAATAATTACATAAACATTCTCAAATAAAACTTCACCTTAGATGCACGACGTTCAAAGCCTTTAGCCTAGAAAAATAGATGATTTTGAAACAAAACCCAAAAATAGTCAAATTTAGTAATGTACATGTTAAGAAAATAGCCCCAGCTTTCATTTTATAAAAACAAATCAAATTTATTTTACCTGCAACTGTAATTCCTTCTGTTGAAGTTTCAGATCTTTTAACAATTGAACACGTTGAGCCATTTTTAACGTTCGTTCATACGCATACGCCGATATTTCTTGATCTCCCTAAATATATATAAAGAAAAGCTTTATTAATAGAAATAAAATTGAATAATAAAAAAAAAATTGTCTACCATTTCCACGACATCAACTTCAGCTTCAATTCTTAACTGATACATATACTGTTCCAAATCTTTTTTCATTTCGACACTGTTATCTTCTAGCTGTGCCACCGTAAATAAACGTAGACGACATTTGGCCCACACTTTTGTTCGTTTTAATAAAAATGCAATTAAAAATAATAGACCACCATCGTGAATAATCCACCAAATATCGATTGTCCCTAAAGAAAGAAAAAATGTATATTGTTTCATTATTCTAATCAAATTCGTCTATTATACCCTCTTGAATCTGCTTATTATCAGGAAAGTTGTCGATGTTTTTTGGTACAATAACAGCACAATTTCTTGTTTCAGCAATTGCTATTGTTCCTTGAAAAAGTAAAAAATTCATTTTTTTCCATAGAATATGACTACAGTTTAGTTATATTTATACTTACTCACGAATGCTTCAGCCGTATAACTTTCATAGTCTTTTTTCCAATTCACCGGCCAACATAACACAATCGTATTTGGTCTCAATGCACCCAAACCTTCTGTTTGTATTCTATATACATATACATACAAATAAACATTATATGGAGTTAACGACATAGATCTACATACAATGCTGATATTCCATCTTCAGCATCACGTGCCGCTAATACTTCAGCAAATCCTTGTACTTTTGCTGCAATTAACTCGGCTTTTATCAACTAAGAGAGAAATCTGAAATCTTAGCTAAGACAATAACTTAAAATAATACATACTTTTCTTAATGGTGCAATATCTTCATGTTTATCCAAATAATCGCCTTCAACAATACTTGCAGCCACAACAAATCCACGTCCTAAATAACAAAACTAGTTGATTAATTGTAGTAAAAAAACTTAAACCAATTCTGTACCAGCTTTCAGTTGATAAAGAAAATTCATTAATCTTGGATGTCTTAATTCATACGTATTATCGTTCTCATTACGCTGACTTCCAATAAAAGCTAGTAGTTGTGGACTGTTAATAGAAGAAATAATGATCTTTATTTATTGCCAATATGAGAACTTTGTTATATGACTTACCGCCAATTTTTTGTATGTGGTTGTGCTTCATCTAATCGAAATAATGCATAACGAGCAGCTGACATGGAAAGACCTCTAACTCCATCACCCCATTCTTTTTCAGCACTAAAAGGTGACAATAAACGAAATAATTAAAATGAAATTTTTATTCATTTTTAATTAGCCTACCCCTTATATTCAATATATTTGTAAATCACTAGAGCAATTAACATGGCAATCAAAGCAAAATACCATGATGCTATAAACATAATTGTAATGCAAAGGAATAATCCAATTAATGATAATAGCCAGTGATAAAAACGAAATCTTGGCCTCCAACTAGGCGATTTTAAAATTGTTTGTAATGCACAAGCAAGATTAACAAAACCGTAACACATGATAAAAAACCTAAAATACCAACTAGTACATGAGAAATACGAGATTGAAAATAAAACATTAGCTTACATTGATAATAAAGCTGTTAATTTATCAACATCTGCAATTAATACGCCACATTCACATATGAACAATGTTAACATCAGTGAACGAACTGGTTCACCACGAAAACTCTTAGCAAGTGGTTGTAATATTGGAATTAAATCATCTTTTGCAACAGCTTGAAGTAATCGTGGAGCACCTAAATGAAAAAATATTTAAGAGAAATTTTAAATATATCGTACATTCTTATCTTACCAGTCAATGTTTGAAGTGCAGCACCCACAGTTGAACAAAATGCACCAACCATGATAACCCATTTATTTGGCCAAGCTAATACGGCCACAACTAATTGTTTATTGATACTATCACCAAATTTATCACGCAATAGTATCCCACGAGCACATGCAGCCATAAAAATAACATTGGACAAATCTATACATGAGTTATGGATAAATAAATTATCATTTAGTAAAACCTTACAAGAGTATAACTTCAATCGGTATTGTAAGTGCTCACATGAAGAACATGAAATTAACTGAAAAAGTCCGAAAAAAGGATACAAATAGCCGATGTTGTTAAAATAGCACTAATCGTTCCACGCGGAATACTTCTTCCTGGATCACGTAGATCTCCACTACGATTTGAACCTGCCATAATACCTGAAAAAAAGCAAAACATAACAAAGAAAAAAAATAATATATTTCTTTCATGGATATTTCGTCTGACCTGTGACGGACGGAAAATAAATTCCCACTAATATTAAAAATGTTGTTATTTCTTGTGCAACAACTTCAAATGTATCATCACCTTTCACTCCAGCTTCAATTTCACCTTCACGACGATAATGTGACATCAAATTTTCTAAAAAGCTGACGTTTAACAAGCTTAGTTTTTGTTTCTAATAAAGAAAATTATTTTGAAAATAAAAACCAATTTTACCGGATAATTGCCAGTGTTTTAAGCCTGGTATTCCGTTTTGAATTTGAACATCAGTTACACTACCGTCATTACATAATGTATTTGTTGATTTATTACATATAGCCGCATACAATGGACAGATTTCACTTGAATTGTCACTATTCGTACAAAATTTATCCCTTTTACAATATCTTCGAACATCATTTCGTAACACATTGGATTTAATTAAATGTGGTGGATTCGAACCAACAACACAGATCCTATAAAATAATAATTATCGGAAATCGATTAAAAACAACAGAAGAAAGCTGCAAATCTATCCATTTTTGTCATAGGAAGAGTACTGGTGCCTTTCATATGACGTATGTTTCTCAAAAATTCCATGTTAGAATTACAAACTAATGACGAATCTCCAAAAAGTGATACATACGGTAAATCAGGTGGATTAAACGAACTTTTGATAACACCGGCATAAATGGCTAATATTGATACGAGAACTGCTACGAGACTAATTGGTGCTATTTTACTAACAAATCGAATTCCCAAAAGAACACATCCGCCAATAAGTAACACCAGTATTGTTCCATAAATACGATAATGATTAAAAGCGACCGATGGCTTTTCCACATCATCACCGAACAAACGACATTTTTCCGGACACATATATTTAACAATAATTTCTACAGCACCAACAATGTACATCGATGATGCAAATGTGTTTCCCAAATAAAACAAAATTCCCACAGCACCACCAAACTCGGGACCTAATGATCTTGAAATCATGAAATAAGCTCCACCCGCCGGTACAATTCCGTTTGTTGCAATAGCAGCCATAGAAATAGCTGTTAATAATGTCTAAATAAAAAAATTTAAATTAAACTATATTAAATACTTATTTTGATTCTCTGAAGACACTTACACATGAACAGCAAATAATTACAATTAATAATGCTTGTAATGCTCCACCAATTCCCACTAACCAAAATAATCTTATAAAAACGATAACACCTATTTCAAATGAAACAATACATTTATTTATGAAACAAATATTTCATATTCCATCACTTACCAAATATGTTTTGTACACATGGTAGATAAACGCCAAGTATTGTTCCTAAATTTGCTGAACGCTAACAAAAGAAAATAATATTCAACATTAATAATTATTATTTTGTTGTCTCAAAATAGTAATCTTACATGTTGAACAGTCGGAGGTTTTTCTGCTTCTGTAGCATCTGGTACAATTCCTCCTTTATAATTGTAAAGTTGTTCTAATACAGTTCGAGGACGATGATCATATTCCTAAAGATAATATTATTTCTAAGAATAAGTATACCATTTAAATAATGACATCTTTAAATACCTCATAAATACTTTCATCATTTATTTTCACTTTAACATATGGACTATCATCTGTCGATGATTGTAGTGGACTTGTTTCAGACATTGTTAGATCTAAATTAGTTGAAAAATTTAGACAACTTTATTTTTTTTAGATTGAAATAAATAATTTCTAAGTATATACCATTTTCTGATGTTTCTCCACCGGTTTTGACGACAAAAAATCGCCCACTTTGTGATGCTAAGAGAAGAACAAATTAAACTTTAAGAATGATGAGAATAGAGATATATGAATCAATCAAAAAAAAATGAATCGATTTAAAAGCAAAAAAGTTAAAATAAAATGCGTAAAGCTGCGTTTTGTTTCTGATAGCACATTCACATCTTGACGTGTTGGCCTATATATATATGTAGTTCTAGTTATTTATATATATATAGATAAAACAGTCAAGGATATAAAGCAACATAGAAATTTATAGTCGACTATTATACGCATTTTTCTCATAGAAATTGAAAAGATTTTTCGTATAAAAAATGTAGAACTCGGCAGTAATTTTGTAACACAATTTAGTTAAAGACTATTTTTCTATATCTAATTTACAAATGATAATGTGGAAAAGATTTTTTAGTTTAAGATAACACACACAGGAAACTTTAGTAATGCAAGACTATTTCATGATAATTGAGCAAGAAATAATGAATAGAATAAATTCACTCTTCAAGGTTAATTTTTTTTTTTTTGTCAAATAATTAATTTATTTTGTATGCATTGCACACGGACTTACCGGTAGTCATAGTTTTATGAAGATATTGGATTCATTAACAGTATCTACGTTAAAACGATGTTATTAATAAATCAGCTTATTTTATTTATATACTCGAACCATACGTGAGATACATAATTCAAAATATATAAATATGAGAAGAAAAGTGCATAATAATAAAACTTTTGTAGAACACTCACATAGTAATACATGTTGCTCACAATGAAGTTTTCTTTTTTTTATATTTCGTACAGAATTTGTTCTGCATAACTGGCAAAGAATTTTTTATTACGTTATTACATTGAAAAACAAAAGGTATTAACGTCTACCTTTCATTTCTCGTCACGGTTCAAAAATATATAGTAAAATCGGGTATATTGATAGATATACATATAAAATATCATAAAAGTATATTTTCGACGGATAAGAGAAGCTCGTTTCAATGCATAAGCAATTTTTGTTTCTCGTTGAAATTTCAAAGATGTCATTTGATGATTTAAAATCTATATAATAAAAACTTTGATCTCGATTTTGCGAAAAACTGAACAGAATTTTAAGTGTTTATATTATGAACCAATAGCTTATAGTTTTTACCAAAATAAAAATAAATGTGATTTAGCATTAAGAAAAAAAAGTTGTTTTAAATTTTGATATAAAAATCTTTGTCAGATAAGAAGAGAGATATGAAAGAAGAAAGTATAAGACTGCTACGAAATACATCTTTGTTTAGATTATCCTAAAACTCGAATTAACTCACAAATTATGTATTTCGTAGCAGTCTTACACTTTCTTCTTTCTTTTACGGCTATTTCTTCGTCTTTCTTAAGAGCTCCTCTCTGTCAAAAAAAGTCGATTTTGAGATTTATACATGATTGCATAGTTCAAAGTGTATAGTTTCACAATCTCTACCACTTTCGGTATCGTTCTCTGCTTCATAGATAAATTTTTATGGTTTCAGACGAAGTTTTGGGAAAATCTCGAATAATAAAATACTGGGATTCAACTTTTGTCCACTATACTTATGGAATCGTATAGATTTGTCGAGTAACCTTTTCTCATCAAAATGAGACGTAGCACAACTCAGTGTAATCTTCTGTTGAAAAGTAACAGACATTTTTCTACCAAGCCCCAAAGTACACTACCAAAATGCACGGCCTTGTTCTCAACATCGTTCTTTTGAAAAGTAGCTGTGCGATTTCCCAGATTTAGCTGAATTTTTCTCTGAGTTTTTGAGAAAAATGGAGATTTCCGAAACATTAACGAAGTCGTTTTCGAACTTTTGAGAAAAAGCTCTGAGAAGAACAACTACAGAAAATTTATTAATCCGGCTCTCTTAACTCATAGTCACAAGTCTTCTCATCGTTGAAAACGTGACTCGAGCTCTTAAGCATTTGAAATAGAGAAGAACACCACTTTTCATCAGTATTTTTGAGATGTTTTCAAGGTTAAACGTTAGCCTAATCTAATCTAGGCAACACTAGCATTTTGTGAAACATTCACGCATTTCGTCCTTTCTATCAAAGGAGTCCTCAAGAAGAGAGATACAAGAGATAAACTGGCTAATACTAACCTAATCAATTTTATCGTGTTACGTTTACAAAGCACAAAAAATACAACATGTAAGATAAAATCTTTAATCGTTTCTTAACTTACCTCTTCTTGGTGATTCATGAAGTTTAATTTGATCATCGAATGATACATGTGATTTTGTTGTCTGAGATGGTACATCATTTTTGTCTGTACCGGTCAAATCGTCATTCACACTAGTTTTACTCATTTTTGGATCTAAAAAGTAGACAAGTATTATCGAACTAAGAAAAAGCATTTATATTTTGTTATCAGAAATCTTCATTCATCCCAATAAAGATGAATTAAAAACGTTAAGACGCATTAATGAAAACATCACCATGCTGAGATGATTTATTTTAATTAGATCGCTGAAAAAAAGAAGCCAAATGGATTTTTGAGATAAGATTTTTATTTTTAAGAAAAATAAAGATCTTTGTGAATGAAAAATATTGTTTTATTTTTCGATTTTTTAGCTCGATCAAAGTAAAAACTTCGAAATTGAACTTGAACATAAATCTTCTACATAAATCTTCGCCTTGAAATACTCTAGAGTTAAATATAATAGGCTTAAAAGATCTAGGCTAAATTATGCTGGAAGTTCCAGTTTACATCACTAATATTTGTTGAATGAAATGAACATGTCGAACTAGAAATTTTTTTATCATAATCTTTCTATACATAATGTCTTTTACTTTTCTGAAAATTTTTATATAAAATCGGTGGCTTATCAAAGACTCGTTGTCGAAACTCTTCATTCAGAAACTTCTAAAAGTACAAATTATCATAGTTAAAAACAAATTACTACTTCGTCTCGTACTAATCATAGTTGATTTTTCGTTAAAAAATAGATGAGTTATTCTCATAAATAATATGTTTGAAATATCTTTTTTTTTTCTTCTTCTTTTTCTTCTTACCTGTTTAAGATATTCTTCCTAATCTATGAAATAAGTTTTTCTTCTCTTCTTGTTTCTTTCATTTAATAACATTTAAATATTTAAACATTATATTTAATAATAATAATGTCTAATATTAATTTTCTACAACAGAAGACAAATATCAAATTATATGGTAAAAATAATAGAAATTATTCTTTAGTTTTAAAAAAGCAGAAAGAAATAGAAATAAAAAATCTATAATTATAAAATAGTTTCGATGGTCATAAATAGGTAGATAGATAATTTAGAGAAAAAAAAGAAGAAAAGAAAAAATGAGATTGAAAAAGCATAAAAAAATAATGATATTAGAACTGGAATAAATAGATCATTTTCTTTATAGGTATACTCGTATTATATGGAAATTTTTTGATACTATTCAAGAAAAAGATATGAATATAGATTTTTATCATTGGTAAAAAACGAAATACGACAGTGAATTAACCTCTAAACAATAGAGTATCATATATTTAGAGTAAACAGTTGTAAAAGTAGTTCTTTCAAGAGAGATTAAATTAATCTTTAATAGAATTTGTTTTAGAAAATGCGCTTCTTTCTGAGGTATTAAAATGATTACTAAGAAGTTCGTGTTCATTTTATTAAACACTATCATTTATTCTTAATGTAGAGAGGTTTTTTTTTCCTAAGAAATATTCGAATCGTGCCTTATCAATCTTAACATTTTCACACTCATTGTGACGTGATCTATTGCCAGTAAAATCATCGATAATCAATTTTTATTATTTTTTGATGTTATTACTATCGTTCAGATAAGATTCGATTAATTAGATCACACCTAGATCTCGTTTTCTGCTCATTTTTGGACTTATCGTGATTGATAATTTCTATCCTGGAAGTTTTTAATAGTCAGACATTTTTCTCATTATATTAGATACAAGTTACCATCGTTATTTGCTCATACCTGTCATGTTACTTACAGACATCCCGACAGCCACACAAACAGACATATTATATATTTTTTTCTCTATATAAATCTAGATTTTTATGCAAACAAACAACAAACCTTCTAACTTTAAGAAACCGAAACGTACAAGTGAAAGAAAAAGAAAAGATAAAAAGAACAGGAAGTAAAAACACTCGACTGTATTACTACTACGAATAATCATTTTAATAATATAGTATTATCACGAAAAAAAATCTTCTATCTGTCTGTTTTCTATCATTCAGTAAATATTAGATAATATGCCTAAACAAGAAGACATGAAGAAATAATAAATAAACGAACAAAGAGACTCTCTTCTATGTGAAAACATCTTTAATTGAGGTCAAATATTATTTTCGTTCTCTTCGGTGATCAACATATATCATTTCTCTTACAGTGATTGGGACAAGCACAAGCGAAAAATCTCGAGTCAAAAAATATTAAAATTAATACAGTTCTACCAAAATCATATTATAAAATATAAATATTGAAAATAAAAATTACAAAGTGTAATATTAAGATAAGAAAAACAAAAACTAATAATAATCTAAAATGCTCTTTACCATCGTTTCTGTGTATTTATAAATCTTGTAAGTCTTAAACAGATATCTAGTGTGCATTTTTACGATAACAGGAACAGCTTGATTTTATTACATTCAGTCATTAAAAAAAAAATAATAATCTTACTTACTTCAAAAACATTTCTTATTTTTAGCTGCCAGTAGTTGCCGTGATCCATTGTGAAAGGGATTCTGTCAAACTTAATGGATACATGCAAATAGAAAAAAAATTAATAAATCTAATAGTATTTTTTTTCGATGCTTAGAAATAGACATTTTATGTGAACTAGATAACTTTGACAGTAAGGGTAAGGTTTACTCACGTATCAATCTGCTGGGAAACATTACAAATGTGACCTTTTCTGTGATGTGTACTTTTATTATCATCCATACTGTTTGTTTTTTTTCTTCTTCAAAAACGGCTAAAACTATGATATACGCAACAAAATGATTTAAGAGATGTAAACTTAAAACTTCCTTTTCCTATTCTCGAAAAAAGAATACGGGGATACACGCCATTATCTAATTTAAAATTTTCAAAACGAGACGCTCACATCAAGGTCATCACAGGCCCACAAAGAAAAACTAAAAATATATATTTTGTGGTCGAAAGATACCCTTAGGACACAACCGAAAGAAGAAAGCTAGTGATGCATCTTATCCTTTTTGATCGCATGATAAAATTCGATCCAGAAATCTAATTTTTTTCGCTATCTCGGAAAAGTGATTTTCCTTTATAAGAACAACAAAAAACAGAGAAAAAAATGTGAAAAGAGAAAAGAAAAAGATGGAAAAGGAAACATGTTCGATTTATATCTTGTATTAATGTGCCCTGAGCAACATACAAGACGATTTTATGTAGAGAAAATAAATGATATAGACATTTTTAATGATTTAATCAGAGCCTTTTTATAGAAAAATAAATGTAAAAGAAAAGTATTATTCAACTTTCCTTTGAACAGAAAAAAAGAAATAAGGAGATCAAAAAAAGAGAAAAAGATTCATCAAAACCTTTTCTAAGAAATTGACGATAGTCTCTTCATCTTGGCAACGAAAAGTAGCAAGCAAACACTACAAAAAAAACAATAAGATCATGTCAATGTCATAATCGTTTAGAAAATATAGAAACAAGAAGCATGATAAGATAAGCGAAGGAAACATTCGGATTATCACACTACATTAACGACAAAATGAAAGATTTATACAACATTGTATTCCTGATTGATGGTCGATTTCCTTATTCTAGAAAAATGTTCACATATTGTTTGCGAAGCGTCAGAATTTCTTATGCTAACAAAAAAAAAAACTCAATCTTATTCAAATATTCTTTCGATTGTGTACATATTTATTCAGATTGCCATATATCTATATCCTCCGTTTTTGAAGTTTCAATCAAAAAATCAATCAAAATGATATATGTATAGGATTGTGCTCAGCAAGACATATATCCTTGTATGCATTTTAACTCTTTAAATTGTTTTGTTTCTGAGCAAGATTAAAAAAAATGATTTTAGGATGTAAAAGTGGTATTTGTAAACAATAAAAAAGAAAACATTCTGGTTTTTTTCAATAAGCTTTTACTGTTATAAAATATTAATGACATAATTTGATGCAAAAGAGTCTATCGCACTTCAACATCGATGATATATTTGTGCTAGTCAAAGAAGAAAATAAACAGATCAGAAAAACTTCAGAATAGTACTGAGATGTTCTCAAAATTATTATATTAATCAAAAATGCTATAAGATTTATTATAAAAACATCTACCGAAAAACTTATACATCTTATTGTCTATAAACTATGGAGTTTTTTTTTTAAGAAAAATATTTTGTTTTAGACAGACGTCTGGATTTTTTGAATGTCAAAACAGATATGCAGTTCTAAATGATTCCATAGAGAAACCATGTCCTATAGAACCGTTAGATCACTAAAATTCTTTTTATATTTATCTCAGTACATCAAAGTAAAAAATGTCATCAAAAAATGGTCAAGTATCTATCTATAGAATTGTTAATGTTACATCAAAGTCTAGCAATACCATATATCCCGAAATAACAGAAAAAAATACATCTAATACTGGAATAGATTAGAATAGAACTCCAAGAAATATAGCGGCATTCGATCTCCAATTATTTTTATTTATACAATTTTTCTATTTTGTTTTCTTTTCACATAGTGAGTATTATACATATATAACAAACAACTGCAAATGAATCTATTTCCGTTTAATTCAAAACCATAATCCGATAGTTGTTCTCTATGCTACCGGAATTGAAAAAACCCTGAACCTTTTATCTAGTATCTTACCCATTTTTCTTTGAACAAAAAAGAATAAATGGCTTTTTTTTTTGTTAAAATAAATGCGCTTCCACTCGTTTTTATACTATTAGTATTATTATTACGACACACAAAAACAAGGAAAAGACCATTTTGTTTATCCAACATAGTTCTAAAACAATTTTTCTTGTAAAGAACAAGCCTAGATGTAATTTATAAAATACAGCGACGAGTTTCCTCCTCCTCCCAAAAAAAAAAAAAAATTTGATTATTCCAATAATATCGTTTCCATTTAAAAAAAACAACATTCAATCGAACGATCATTTAAATTTGGATCCGATCAGAATCGCTGAAGTATAAGTTTATTCTTCAATTTAAAACTAACAGAAAGCTATTTTGTGATCAAATTATCTCTTCGAAAAAAAAAATTCAAGAGAAAGACGGGTAGATGGAATACGGCAGTGGGTATTATACACTTTAAATTCAATTTAATATTGAACGCGAGAACGAATTCAGTACCTCTTGAGACACGAAACAAATCAGACATATCACTGGCAATGGTCTAAATTATTTCTAATATAGTTTTTTTTGGCACATAACTTGCTAACTATCTTCGATTGATTTGTTTTATTATTACCGAAAACTCCTACTGTGCCTAATTATTTCTGACTTCATGATAACTCAGACTAAGCTAAAAATAAAAACTTGACATTACAAACACGTTCTTGATACATATAACACATGCAGCGATTGTGATTGGGGGCGAGTAGTCTCCTTGTCTGGAAACAATTAGTCAGAAAAACTTTGTTTAGTTATATAGTAAAATTTTTTGGAGCATATTAACGTATTTACTCATCCGAGTAACATTCTTACTAATCAGTAAAAACACAGTTACTCAAAAAATTATTTTTATTCAACGAGACTTACCTTCTTGGGGGGGGGGGGGGGGGGGGGGGGGGGGGGGGGGGGGGGGGGGGGGGGGGGGGGGGGGGGGGGGGGGGGGGGGGGGGGGGGGGGGGGGGGGGGGGGGGGGGGGGGGGGGG
>CAJNOQ010007102.1:0-12721 GCA_905250885.1 Didymodactylos carnosus
AAACGTTTTTTTTTTTCAAAAAACCGGCTTTGTTAAGCTTTAGCGACAAGTGTTGTGTACATTTTGACGCTATCCCGAGGTCTATATCATTAAAATTGCGAAAAAAATCTTTGAAATACGAGCACCTATTTTTTGACCCTTAATATCAGGATAGCTCTCGTAAAATTCAATATTATGAACTCAATTTTTTACTGAGAAGACTATCCAAAGTCAGATACATATTCAGTAAAAATTCCACTAAGATTGAGTGCTCTGGAAAAAAAATAGATTTTTGACCCGGGGGGGCCCTTAACAAATTGTTGTTTTTCTATAGATCGTGGAAAGAAAGAAATAGAACAGAAAATGAGATCAACTATACTAACTGGATTATGAGTCATAATTTAGTTCGACTGGAGAAGAAAAAAATACTATGAGCCTCACCTAGTTTCATGACGCTCCGCCGCCCCTGAGTCAACCTTCTATGAGATAATTCTTTTCGGGAAAATGACTCTGTATTTTGCGCTGACACGAGAAGCCTACAATCATGAGCGACCTCCATTTTGTGAATAGGAGAATATTAATATGAATTGAATGGTTAGTGCCAGATAGCATTATAATGAACAAGAACGCAAGAACAAGTAATCATTCATTGTGTGTTTATTTTCGCATATGAGTAGGTTGTCAGCGGTACATTTCTTTGACAAACTGTTTTATATTTTGACAATTCTTATTATTGCTTCTTTTTATCTTTTCAAATCGTCTTATATTATGATTCTATACTTTCATATTTGTTTTATTTTAAATATACTCAAGATGTTAGTTCAGTTAGTTTTTTTTTTCATTAAAGTTAAATTGGTTTCAAACTTGGTGCAAAATGTGCAACAGCTTGTGCTACCTGATCAATATCAACATCCAGACGATTTGCACAAATAATAAGCACCATTTTGCTGCCTCCTTCGTTTGTGATATGAATTTTCACATTATGTTCTTTTGCGAAGTACTCAATCTTATCATCAGAACCGATTATCTTATCAATTTCATTGAAGTTGATATGGTACTGCTTGTGAGGAAAAGAATAAATACTCGATTTGAGACTGTTTTTAATCCGGTCAAAATCAGGCATAAATTGATACAGTGGTTTCACACCTAATAGTGCTGCATCCAATGATGGCATGCAGTAAGCTAAAGCTTCAGCGATCAGCTCGTTCCAACAGATAATCACCGGCCCATGTCGCTTGATTGATACATTATTATCGGTACTGGATGACACTAGTACCGTATCCACATAATCCAAATTCAGCTTCTCAACCAGGGATTTAGGCAGGGCTAGCTCGCTGCATCCCGTATCCACTTTGATCATCATATTAATCATGTTCACTTCGTTAGCAGCTAAAAGACCAGACGATTTCTTCTGTTGATCCGACCAGTTCATTAAACACACCTCCACCTCTAACCATTTTTCCTTTGTGCCTTCATTATTTGCCATATCCTACCAGTTCGAGATAAAATATGTATTAGAATCGCATTTGAAATCAATCCTTTCATCTTTCGCCAAAACCAATTCAGATAAACTCATTGATAAAAAATACTACCTGTCTACTATGTTTTTTTTCTTTCTAAAAACTGTTTAGTCCTTTATTTCCAGATTATTCTCCTGATTATATTAAACATAAGTAATATTTTCCTATTTAACTAATTTTAGTTTTTCTTAATTTCAGATTTATGGTTTAATGTGATTCACGACAGAATCTTGTATGCTTATTGTCTGATGACCGAAGTTCTCTAATGTGCCAGTTGAACATTATCAAAGAAATAATGTGATAAAAGCTATCTTTCAGTTATTCAAAAGATTTATAGAATGATTTAGGTGCTCGAGGTTTTTTAGTATTCATCTTTTTTTTTATATAAAATTTAAAAATATATTTTATGTCTATAATAAAAACCAAGGAAAGTACTAAAAAATAAACAGCTGTTCTTACTTTATTTCTTGTTTATGAAGGAGAGAAAAGTATCGAACACACTGTGTATGTTTATGTATTCGTGTGTGACTGAATAATTCCACTCTATAGGCACAGAAAAGACGTGATAACGTCAGAAACACTTCTATATACATCTTCTCTTATATATCGATATATGTATTTCTTTTCTTTCAGATTTATGACCTCATTTTAGCGATGTGAAGTAATATATGCAGTCGATCGATTTGAATTTAATTATCAGTAATGCACATGAAGACGGTTGTGCTAATATTGGTTTGTTCAATTCATCTGAAGTTCATCGAGTAATATTAACAAATGTGTTTTCGATACCAAAGAATAGGCTTGTTTTGATCAGTGACACGATGGGACAACGTCTTGGTCTAAATGTGCACAAGACATTACCTCCACACAGTTTCGATTCTTGGATCGACAATATCATTCCATCTCGTGGCCCATATCAAACATGTGAAAACGTTTATTTATCACTTGATCCCATCACTTATAAGCTTAAATCTATTGCTTATCCTGTTTTAGTTCCAGATCTACCTGTTGATTTTGTATTAGGCACTCTATTTTTTGATGAGTTAAATATCATATGGAGTTCGCGTTTAAATCGTCTAATTACTCGTAGGGAAGAAGAAGAAGATGGAGAGGAAGAAGAAGAAGACAGAGAGGAGGAAGCTCGTCGACAAACCTATCGAAATATTTTATAGAAAGAATATAATAGAAGAAATTCAACAAAATGTTTGTCCTTATTTTTCGCGAAAGAAATTTATTGCTCAGACCTTAAAGTTCTTTTTACTGGTCTTTCTTGTATATACTGAGTATGTTTCTTCAATAAGATCAGTGCTGAAAAAAATAATAGCTTGTGAAATATATTTTCAATTTTGTAATAAACGATCGTAGTCGAGAACAAAAAGTCAATTTGTCTAAGTTTTTTTCGTCATTGTTGTTTATGCTTAAAGATACTCTTGTCCTTTTTACGTCAAAAAAGAACGTGCTTTTACAGAAAGATGTTATCTTTTTTCAATTGTACGAATTTCTCTATTCTATTATACACTTTCGTTTCATTTTACTGTTTTGAGTTAATTGTATTCTGTAAATATAATCGATTACGTATCGAGTCAAATAATTTGTTTTATTTATTCTATCTCAACTAATGCGTTTAACCATTCATATACGTCGCTTATTTAATAATATAAAATATAGAAATAAAACAAACAAATATTATCTTAAATCAACTAAATATAGGCCGTTTCACCATAGATCAAATGCTCAGCATGTCGTCGCTGTCAACGAGTGGAGACATATTGAATAAATTAGCCATTTGTTCAACATTCAATTGTAAAGATTTAACCTATTTGACTGTGAAAACACGTTAAAATGCTGTATTTTAACGGAGTTCTACAAGTTATTGTGCCTTAATCTCAATTTAATAAGAAAACACTAGTGAACCTCTGTTAACTCTTTGAGTACCATTACTCAATCAGCGAAGAAAATTTCTTTGAGACTTTATATTTAATATGAGCAGTGTGTATTATGGATATTTTCATCAAAACTTTTTCAAAATCGTTAAAGCCATTTTCGACCTATGCCCGTACTCCCCATGGGGATGGTGAATAAGTATTTTGGTCATGCTGTAGAGGAGTACGGGCTTAAGTCCAAATTCCTTTGAGAGCTGTTGCAAAACAAATTTTTGGAACCTCAACAGGAGTCACTAACATGATTCCAACACAAAAAACCGAAATATTTTATGAACCGCAAAAGGACATCACTCGCTGTCCTCATCTTCGAAACAAACCGCCTTCATCTGCGGTGATTTAGAAAAGGAAGCGATTTTTTCTGCAATCGGCCACTCGCTGATCTACGCGGTTTTTTATAAAATATAACTGACGAGAACCGCTGTTATACCCGCAGCGATTCAGAAAAATGTAAAAAGACACCCGCAGTTTTTACACGAGGGAGCGGTTATTGTGTGGCAAACCGCCGGTTTTAACCGGTTTTTCTGCTTGAAATTGAACAGGTGTGACCCGTATGTTGGACCGGTTTTTTATGTGTTTTCGTGTACGGGACGTGTGATGTCCCATTTCTCTCGCTTTCTGCAGCGACCACCGGTGCAAATCTAGATCATGTACTGTTAGAAATTCTGCTCTTGTCTTCTCAAATTGTTCATAGGTGTAACTGTCAATGACATTCAACTTCTCCGGCTTCGTTCCTTGCTGTTGGATGTAATGTTTGACGCGAGTAATGTAGCCATGATTTTTGACTTTCTTAAAGGAGGAGGGCCATTAAGTGGCATTTTCATTCTAAAAAATTTCGCTATAAATCTTACATATTTGGAATCAGCATCAAATTCTGAACAAGACAGCGCTTTTAGAACTATCAAATTTGAAAAAAAAATTTTTAGGCGCTACGAAAATTTAAAATGCCTTTTCTTTCAGTCAGCGCAATGAATTTTTCTGAAACCTAGTGACTTTCAGAAGTTGTTCAATCACATCATTGAATAGCCTCTTCAATTCTCTACAGAATGAGATATTGGCGAAGTTTCTACGCTGTTCTGTTGAAAACTGGCATACAAAGTACGATACATATCGAAAGTTCAGCATTAAAGCAAAAATTGTCGATGGATTTATATTCGTAATGTTAAAAAGCCTGTAACTCGGTCGTCTGAAAGAAAAGGCATTTTTAAATTTTCGTAGCGACCTTTAAACAAAATCCTTTCCATGACCAGTCCTCAATAAACAAGAAGTTTTTAATTAGCTGTTGGATGGAGCTCATTTCGGAGTATATATGTTAAAAAAATCTCGACTTTATTTCTCATACTGGCTGAGAAAATTAAAATTCCTTCCAACATCCACTTGGCATTTACAGTAAAAATCAGCTCTCTATAATTAACGCCACCTATTAGAAAAATGCTTATATCTCTTGAGCGAAATAACCATTTGAGCTGAAACTTTCAGGTTATTCCTAAATGTGTTTGATCTTCATATCCCAAAAGTTTGAACGAAATCGGTCACACCTTGGATGTAACATTTCGCTGTCCCTATAAAAAAAACATTACAGAATCCAAAATAGCAGGGATGCGCAGGGCTGCCAGATCCGGCATCTCTGCGCACCCCTGCCAAGAAAATGCCAAATGGATGCTCATCCCTGCCAAGTGGATGCGCATTCCTGCAGAAAAATGTCGGACAGATGCCAAAAAAATGCGCACCGCTGCCATTTTCAGAAATTTTGCCCTGCCTGAAAAGATGCTGATTAGATACGCATTTCTATGGAAGAGTGCCTAGAAAAAGCTTATTTTGCATCGCACACTGTATCATAACCAATTCCATTGCTCCAGGATGTGATGAGGATGCCACATCACAATGGAATCCATAAGTTATACTAACTGATTCCATTATGATGCGGCATTAGTAGTGCAGCCAATACTGTGTTCGCGACCTCCTCTTCGAACATTGAATCTTTACGTAATGCGCGGTACATTCATAGTGATTTCTACAAAAGCCTGGATGCGACAGCATAAAAAAGATCAGGCAGGGACCTGCGCACCACTGCACAGGACTTGCTAAGCATCACTTGGCAGGACCCGCCTAACCACTACCAGCGTTTTACAATTTGACACCGCAGCGCAGAGATGCAATAACAACAAAATTTTGAATGCTTTTGAATCCATTATACTCGGTTGACGTATCCGATTCAATACATTGTGCTAAGCTACACCGCGGATGTCGCATCGCATAGGAACTTCTCTTGTGAAACTTTTTTTTTCAAGCACATGAGCAAGCACATACCTCAAGATTTGTCTCCCTGCACATGAATTTCTTATTCATGCAAAACGCTTGAAGCATGCGCCTGAGCGGAGTAATATCTAAAACAAGGTGCATATCTCAAGTAGATTAGTGCGATACCGAGACTGGTATCGTTCTCGGTATCGGGTTCGATTTCGATACTGGTCTCGGTATCGATTTTTCGATACCTGGTATCGAAGTATCGGTCTCGAAATCGAGACATCAGGTCTCGGTATCGATTTCTATTGTTACAAACGCTATCATTTCCTTCTTTTGTGCAAACTCAGCTTGTTGCTACTAATTTTTCTTATTTAGTGCCAGCGATGATGCGTTTTAAACAAAACGGTGGCTTTACTGATGTACTGAAAGTTCAATTTTTAACTTAGCTAAATAACGTGAGTTTAAAACTACTGTAGTTGTCTTCTTTTTCAAAGGCAGACACATACTACGTAGACAGCCGGAAGGAAAAACTTTTCAAAATAAGCCTATATTTTTCAAACCTTCATAGAATTTAGAGGAAAACGACTTATTTAGTTTTCGTGCTAACAAGTTTTAAAAACGTACTGCTTTCTTTTCCCTTATCCACAGATTTCTAACTATAATCACACCTTCAAGTTGTATTCATGAGTGACAGACATCGCTCGTCGTCAAACGTCAAGGTGTGTCGAATGTCAAAGATATAACATCCAGGCACCGAACCATTTGGGCCGAAACGATCATTTAATATTTCTTTTTTCTTTTATTGAACAAAAGGTATACAATATGAAAAAAGAATTCTTCTTTTTTTTGTTTTAACTTCGTTTTTTCTGTATTTTGAGTGAATATCCGAATGTTCGAAAGCTTGCAGAGAAATACATTTGTATTTAACAAGCAGAAATAGTATGATTAATTTACCATCTAAAGTCTAGTTCTCAGACAAACAGGGGAACAATACATTACGATTTACAAATAAGAGAAGGAAATTTCAATACGTTACTGAGTAGTCAAAAAGCAGTATAACAAAAGTAACACACATGATTAGAAAAAAAGTGAAAGAAAGCAGTGTCAGTGAGGACATAAAGACAATGCTCTTAATTTTCTGTATGAGTGCGTACCCAGAAAATAACAATGGTAGAAACAAAGAATCGATACCGATACCGATACTTCGAGACCTAGGATCGATTTCGATCCCGATACCTCGAGACTCTCGATATCGGTCTCGCACATATCTAATCTCAAGAAACTTTAAGAAAGTACTGCATTATCGATTTTCCGGTTTATAAATAGCTCCAGCTTCGTTTTTTAGACTTGATTACACCATGTTTTACTCGGACTTTTCTTTGAGAACATGATGCAATCAGTTTTTTAGTCTTTCTCGACCATCTGGCAATCTCACTATGCCATAATCTTTATCTACAAAGGAAAAGAAATCATTTTCAATGGAAAGTTCATGACAGTTCAAGGTGAGTACATAACAATGCTAACTTTCTACTATTCACTCTACCCTTTAGAATCTTCATGTTATCTTTGTTACACTGCTGAATGTAACTTTTCGATAATCTGTGATGTGCTTGTTCGAGAAAAATGTTCCCCTCAGATTGACGAAGTTCGCTCCGCGTATTTCTCAGGTTTGCTTCGAAATGTGACTGGAATTTGATCTCAAAATAAAAGTGAGAAAGGTTGATGTCTTTTAAGGTTCGGTGTGAGTTTTACCGATAAGGTAACGTTTACCGTATGTGAAGAAAACATTCACGCTTGAACTTCCAGAGAAGCGTATCCGTAAATACTAGACGCTAGTATCAATTCGTTGCTAGAACCAATCGAGCATCCTGTGAATGAGGCGGTATAGCTTGGCACCCAATCCTCTATGCATCAAACAGGACCAAACTGATACTTGCTACATCCTGAAAGCCGCCAACGGCAAAGCGATCTTACGCCAAGGAAACTCACAATTGTGACGATAAACATCAAACCATTTGGTGCATGTCTCACTTTTGTACATTTTTATTTGAAGATCTTGCACAGTCAATATTTTTAACTGAGCCTACACAACGGGGAGAGCGTCTTAGATTCGGTACATTATCTGAGAAAGAGTATTCAAAACTGTTAATGAGAAAGATGCTGAAATTGTGACAATAAAATGAAGGACGATTTAACTCTCTCCCTTCCTCTCGTCTCAAATTGCTGTGTATTTGAACACTAACCTTGAAGTTAAAGGTTCAAATTATTTAATTTTTATCCTTTTCTTATGGCAAATCAGTAACAAAAAGCAGTTTAAAACATGCAAAACATGCGAGTAAAAATTGTCTTCATCTTCACAATACATCAAAAAAAAGAAATGGCTGTGTAGACAACGTACATTATTCTCTTGCATAAATATGACATCCACATCTCCAGTCTATTTCTATATTCACACTGAAAGAACGAAATCAAAATTTCGAATTTCATCGGTCAAATAAGATCGAAAAGCCAAGAAAGAGAAAAGCTAATTAATTTTTGTTTAAATTTTTACGTATATACAACGTAATTAATTAGGAGAAGATATGAGAGTATCGTTCGTCGCTCAAATCTTGCAAGAACATCGGCAAGGAAGTCGATCTTTGGTGTATTTTTTAGCTATTAATGTCTGAACAGTTGTGAATCTGTTTGTTATCAACTTTTCAGTTTCTAAGTTTTCGTTTTCATTGTAGCACGGTGCTAGAACATCCATATGCATTTGCTTCTTCACTTGTTGCTTGTTATTCGTGTATTTTTTTAAAAGGTTAGTAACATTTAAGTAAGTAGTAAAAATTTAAATACCAAATGTCGCGAAAAAGCTCTTGTAATTTTCGCGTTCTTCGAACATCTCTTTCTCATCAACATTTTTCTTTCTTCGTAACAGAATACATTTGAAATTATGTATTTATAGAAGCTAGAAGTGTTTTTGTCGCAGTTTCGAATAGGGTATGATAAATTATCTTTCGATCACACTATACTTTTCATGCAGAAATTCTCAAATTTCTCATTAGTTTCAAAAAACTAGTTAGTCAGATCTAATTAATAGTTTTTATATTCCTAAAACAAACTTTCTGAATCAGTATTCAATTTTCTACAAACTCGTATTAGTTTTAATTATCACTAACATATTTTGAGTCATAAATAAATAAATTTTCTCGATGCACTATCTTCCTCATGCAAAATGATGCTTTTTATCAAGACTGGGTTTCATAATACGCCTTTTTTTCTGTTACGTCTTTTTTTCCTAGAGTTTTCTAGGGGCTAGACTCTGATCGATTTGATTTTCAAACAACTTTTTTCTTCAGACTACAGAAATAAAGAAAAAGAGCTCTGTACAAGAGCTTTTCGGCGACATTTGGTATTTAAATTTTTTCTCACTCAAATTCAATCACTCAATTCATATGTTTTTCTGAAGTTCAGATTTCGGTCTTTCCAACGGAAAAACAATTAACCCTTCCGGATGTTTTGGGAGAAGCAATAGTGAAAACAAAAAAAGGAAAAAACGTTAATGACCCCCTGACTAGGGGTGTTAATTTAGTTTTATTGTTCATTTATAATAATGGATAAAAGTAAATGAATCATTTATATTTAAAAAATAACGATAAATTCGTCATTTATAGTTAAAAAATAAATATAAATAAATCATAAAAAAGTTTATCTTTGTTTTATAAAAGTAAATGATTTATTTATATTTATTTATTTATTTCTACCTTTACTTTTAAAAATAAAGGTAGAAATAAATAAATATAAATGAATTATTTACTTTTATAAAATAAAGATAAATGGATCATTTATTTTTATAAAATAAACATAAATTTTTTTTTGATTTATATTTATTTTTTAAATATAAATGATTCGTTTACATTTATTTTCCAAAGTAACACTAAATTAACACCCCTACTACTGACGTTCTACAAGAATGGATGCTACTACGATGCAGGATTGTTGAAACATTCGGGATAATGGATTCTAGTATAATGCCTCGCATCCTACTACGATTATAGAACAACGGATCCCACTTTAACACAATATCTATAGCTCTACCCAGCACAATGGATTTCACTCTAATGATGCATTCATAGTGCATCTCATCACAATGGACTCTCATGAGATACGGCATCCTAGTATAATGGATTTCAATATGATGCAGCATTCTCCTAGTATCCTGAAAATTTTGGATTCCACCTTGATGCGGCATCCTAGAGCAATGGATTTTAATATGATGCGGCATTCTTATGGCATCCTAGAGCAATGGATTTTAGTATGATGCGGCAGGCCTTTCGCAGCATTCAAAATTTCTTTTGTTATGGCACCCCTGCGCAGCGCTGCCAAATCGAAAAACACTGGCAGGGGTGCGGCAGGCCCTGCGCAGGGGTGCGCAGGCCTCTGCCATTTGTTTTTTTTAGGATGCCGCATCCTTTTTATTTTTATAGGGTGTGTCCTGTTGTATTTATCATGCAATGACTCCTAGGGTTTAGATTAAATGTCAAAAAAAATGAGAAAAGAGAGAAAACGTGTGTTTTCTACTAGATATATTGTTGTGAGAAGTGAATTCAGTGATATATTTGCTAAAAGAAAGATTTTTAATCCGAAAACGTCGCTAGAAAGTGAGAAATTTTCGAAAAACCTCAAAAACCCCATACAACAGGTTTCAAGACTCGAAACCCCACTTTCTACATCAAATTTTGCCTTGAATGGCACATCGTTGGAAAAAGCATATCTCCATCTATCTCCGGTAAAAAGAGGCTTTTTGGTCCAAGCTTTCTAGGTGCCCCTTCGAGGTCCAGAACCTTAAAAACCCTTGCCATGATTTTTTGGGCAAAAAGAATTTTTTCAAGTTTGAAAGTTCTGAAAGCGCTATCCCTAGTAAGAAACCTATACATTTCTTGACAGGATCCTTGAGAAATCCGGCCAGGATCCTGTCAGGATTTAGCTGACCTTTTGGTAGGATCCTAGGAAAATCTTACAGAATCCTACAGAAATCAGGTACATACGCGCGTATGTTGAATGATAACGATAACTATCTCAACAAATTATTCAAACGCGATTGCACAGATGATGATGAATTACCAATACG
This sequence comes from Didymodactylos carnosus, assembly GCA_905250885.1. Lineage (NCBI taxonomy): Eukaryota > Metazoa > Rotifera > Eurotatoria > Philodinida > Philodinidae > Didymodactylos > Didymodactylos carnosus. The sequence goes on from CAJNOQ010007102.1 coordinate 10,800, forward strand.
TCATTTACTAATTAATCTGAAGGCGATGATTATTATGGGTGGAAAACAAAGTTTTCTATGGACATTTGCATTTCAACCGTTGACATAACACAAAACATTTGGTAAGTCATTTAAATGTACAAATTGTTCCACGGTCTTGATTTTATCTTACAAACAAGTGGTTTTGGGTGGTTTTCGTTGGTAATAGCGCTGGCATATAAGGAAACAATACACCGCACATGCCTCTGTGTTCATTCGATTCATCATAGTCGATAACCTATAACGAGCTACTCTCGATACTTTTCCTGTACTGCTTTACGGAAAAAAAGGGACTTGATTTTATTTGTCAGAATTTGTTTTGCCTCGTTTTCGCCCTAATTAAACAGTATTTTACTCTCCTTCCATAATTTTTGAGATAAATCTTTGAGAGTGGTCTGAGTGATCATAGTCGATAACCCTTGATGTACCACTTTTTTGAATTTCTTTGAATGAGTTACTGAATTCGAAATTTTGTTACTTTTTGAACTATTTAGTATTTTTCAAATATCTCGGCTTAGACGTCGAAATGGTGCATCAATCTCTAGAGCCAGCAATTCACCATCGAATGAAACAGCTCCGAACTCAATATCTCAGAATTAGTGAGAGGAGAGCTATTTGGACCAAATCCTAGTTTTCGACCAATGGAATACTTTTCACCGTTATTTGGTTGAACTTTTGTTTATGAACGTACTCTACAGTCCTCTATCACTATCGAAAGTTTCAGCTTGATCAGTTCATAGAGGACCGAGACTGATTTTTGACAGCAGGAGGGGGTACTTAAGAGGGGCAGAGGCCCCTGCAGGACATTTTGAAGCATGAGAGTACAGAGTTTGAGCTCCATCTGATATGAACCAGAATATTGGGACTAAAAATACTAAAATAAAACACTTGCATTTTTCAACATTTTTCACTAATTTTTTTAAGAAACCGGTGATGAAACTCCTCTACTCCCATGTTTCCACGTGCTCTCTAAACTGTTGCTTCCATACTTTTTAACGCAGATGCTCTCGCTCTTCGGATAGTTGTGCAAAGTTTCAACTCTTTGACGCTGGACATTGAATTTGGGAATTTGTCATAGATGTCCAGTTATCATTATCTAGATAATAGCTATATAGACATTATTTTACCACTTTCTGCTAGGCGTGATTTCCGTTATCTTCTTAAATCCTTATTTCCTCTATGTATAGCTATTATCCAGATAACGATATTTGGACAGCTCTCGAATTTGTTGTAAAATCCTGACAGTATTTTCATTCAAAAGGGTTATCTGCTATAGGTTATTGATCTTTCTCTATCCAGCAGTGTTATTTTTGGATCATCTCGGGTGAATAGATGCTAATTCCCGTTCTAATCGCCCTCAATCTATGACCAGCTGAGGGCGGTCACTCGACTCTTCTAACATAAACAGTACACAGTCTTCTAGCCCATCAATTTCTATTTCGAATGAACGATGACCTGAATTTTCAATACACGATTTGGAGCCGCTATTCAAACAAAGAACCCCGAAGAGTCCTCAAGTTTTCTCTGTAAACCCCGTGAGAAAAATCCTTTATATCCAAAATCCATTTTCGATGCAGTACATGGGATTGCCATGACATTTTCCACAAATGTTGGTCATATTAAAGTAAAGTTGCGAAATTTGTTTTTCACCGCCAGACCTCAGCTTTCTGGAGTTTTCTAGAGACTAAGGTCCAAAATGCGCCATCTGCCCGAGCAAATTCTTTTGACTATAATTGAAGGTAGCGAACCCCAGGTTATTTTATTCAAACGACAACTGTTCACCATTTCTGCTGACGGAAGGGAGTTTTTATTCTTGCTTTCTTTAATTTTGGGAGCGCCGAAACCTCTAATACCTTGAAATGCCATTAGAGGTGTTCCAGACAGATGCGATTTTCTACAGAACT
>CAJNOQ010007103.1:0-12721 GCA_905250885.1 Didymodactylos carnosus
AGTAATAAAGTCAAATGAATGGTAAGATCAAAAATCATATTATTACATATTCAACTCACAAACTATATGAAACACATATGTACAAAATAAGTGTTATTATTTCGATATTGGCCATATCTTGTTCAAGCTTCTTTTAATACAATAAGTGATTCTACACATTCCGGATCCAATTGAGATCTTTGTTCTGTAACAACTTGTCCAGCCACCGAGAAATGTCTTTCAGATTCCGGTAAAAACCGACCAGTCCAATTCACTCAACCGGTCCGGTACGGCGTACGGCCGGACCGGTTACAGCTCTGGCTTATACTAACGGGTGACCCAGATATAATGACACACTCTTCCAACTTATTTTTGTGCACTTAGATGAGGTTCTAAGACTCCGTTCTAGGCTGATTCGGTACTGTTCTACAAATCCATTACCTTCTTCCATTACATATTATTTTATTATCTAAAAGATAGTATATAGTAAGGACACTCAACAAGTATAACAGCAACGAAAGGAACAGCTTGTTTTTTTTTACTTTACATCTGTTGCGATGCGTTGAAGTATCCTGTCTTTGCATGATACACTGCCACATACGTTTTTTCCAAGTTACAGCTGAATTAGTGGCATTCTTCAGTCAAATGTTAAATTTCTAGATACAATCTTCTTCTAAATCTTTGGTTCAAGAAGAAGTTGGTTTGGTTGGAAGAGTGACTGGGACTTCGACTCGTGAAACTACATTGCGAGATCTTTGTCTCTCGTCTTGTAGGAGCTAACCTTGACGTATCAGAATCTGAAAAATGAATGTAACACAGGTGTCGATAACGCTGAAACTCATGACATTGTTTATTTGACAGAAAATGTACAGAAAGGTTCTGCAAAACAAAAATTATTAGTTCCGTGAAAGGCACCATTTCTGAAGGGGTCTTTACAGAAACGCTAGTAGACGCCAGTTTCATCTTCTTTGAGGTATATGTATCTTCCCCCACTGTGAATATACTGGTAAGCAACCTGTCGGATATTTGAGTACATAGAGCTACTATTTATGAACTCCTTGAGAGATTTTGAAACGCGGTTATATTACCTTCAATTTGAATCAGTTACTTGACTGCATATTCTGCGTACGAGGTGAAGCACTAAATATGTGATCGAAAATAAATCTGTTATTATTCTGTTTCATGTTTCCGTTTATCAACTATGTTCTTCTGTATATTTAGCTACGCCAGTTGCAATTCAGTGTTATTATTTAAATAGTTCAAATTGTATGCAACAGAATTATACATTATATAATTGTACTTATATGGCCACAACATCATCTGCCCTACTTTCACTTCAGCTTCGCAACGATAATTCTATTTGGCGCCTGGATGATGTTTCAGTTCTGAACGCTAACCAAGAACGACTCCTTAATGGTGGATTCGAAACTGGTACTCTTCAGTCATGGAATTATTCCTATCCTAGCAATGGTACTAGTGGAGGATTTGTTAGTGGTGGAAGCAGTCCTCATACAGGCACTTTCTGTTATTGGACAAATGCAACAGATGCACCCACTACTCTCGTTCAAACATTTGTAACTATTCCTAATGAAATATATAATATTACCTACTATTTAAATAGGGATGCAGGTAGTTTCAATTGCTATGCTGACATCACAGTAACTCCACAATAATAAATTGATTTCACTCGCAATTTCTATAGAAATGAAATTGTGCGGAACTGTGGAAATATAAAATATAATCTTATTATGCTTGTCATATCAGACTCTTCTAATACTCGATATTTTAATCAGAATCTATATTTACAGATTATGTTCTAGTTATGAAGTAACAACAAAAATGAAGAGGATAATACTAACTGAGTGGTGCGGTCAAGGTGTTCAAACACGAATTCGCAGATTGCGTTTTCCCGTGCGAATTGTACTTCGCTGCAATTAACCGGTAGTGTGTAAACATATCAAATCTGCGAAGTGTATCGAGGAGCGAATTGCATTTAGAATCTATTCAACGTCTTTTTCTGTCTCAACAATCTGCATTTCCGAAGTGAAGGCGAATTGTACATTGTTGAAAACATGCTCATCAATGTGCAGACACGAATTCGGCAAAACTCGCTGACCTGTTTAGATGTCAATTCAACAATGGTGGCAATGTACAATTTTGCACATCGTCGCTACCAAATTTAAACAACGATGTGCAAGACCGAATTCGCCGAACTATGTAAATTCTTCAAAAAAGAAAGCATAAATTATGTGTCAACTCGAAGCAATGTAAAAATGAGCACTTTGGAAACGGTTACTGTAGAATATGAATCTAACTATGTACAAGACCGAATCGTTCACCAAGCTAAACTAGAACCCACATGACTACGCATGATAAATATCGGAAGTGGAAGAAGGTTTTCCTCCAGTTGCAAAAATGTGCGTATTGCTTGCACCTTGCAGTTATTTCTTATTAAATTCTGCGAATTCACACATGACTACGCATAACAAATATCGGAAGCGAACGAAAGTTTCCCTACCGTTCGGGAAATCTGCAAACTGCTTGCACTTTGCACATTGCAGATACTTGGTATTAAATTCTGCGAATTCACACATTCCATCATTTGTTTTTTATGATGACATGTGCCATGTAATTAAACATATTATAGACATATACAGAGAGAAACTTTCTTCAAATTCGGATAATTATCACAGCTGCCCATTTACGAATTGATTGCAATGTGCAAAGTGTACGCTATTTGCGGATTTTTTGACTTAGAGGAAAATGTTTTTCGATTTTGATCTACTTTAATAGCAATGAACTTGTGAATTCTCACATTTTCATACGAATTGTTTGCAAAGTACAAAGAACAAGCAATTTGCAGATTTCTCGATATAGAAGTAAAGACATTTGATAGTTCGCATAGCTACTCACCTGCAACTTTGCACTTTTAACGTACGAAGTAATTGCAATGTGCAATTACGAAAATTCTTCTTTTTGTCTAGCAGACAGTCTGTAGTATTTTGCCCCTATTTTAGCAGATTTTACTTAGTGTAGTTAGCTGATATAGTGTATGCGCTATATCAAAAAAATCAACTGTTCTCTCTTCCACCATGAAGAACGCCCATAAACTTGGAACAGACTATATGTAAAATGAATGAACACGTATGTCTGAGAAGCTTTTTCATATGTAAAACCGATTGTGGCTAAAATATGTTAACTCTTAGATCCTCCTCTTTCTAGCAGTAGGTTAAAAACAACAACTGTCAGTCGTTTCCTCGTTGAAAGATCCTTGAAATACTGAGTCCCACCCGAAAAATTGTTTGTCTTCATCGTTGAGTTTTCGTCTGATCAGAACCCTCAAATGCGGTAAATAAAATCTAATTTTGAGATTTATCGGGTACTCGGCATACGACTAGAGATGTGCAGAGCGCACTTACCTAGGACCAGGGCTTCGTCTAAAAAAGATATATCGTCGGTACAACATTGAGGTCGGTCGCTAGCGACAGTTATTTTAAACTCTTTATTTTATCGAATGCAAGACACTCATCTTTGGTGCAACTGGCAAACAACAACAAAGGCTGGACGAAGAATCGGTCGATGACATTATGTTACTATGAAATTTTAAAAAAGAATTTTTATCAATATGATTCATTTATTTAAAAAAATAAAGAAATAATTGTAAATGAAACGTTCTCAAATTTTCAAAGGGTAGGGCAAGAGCTTCGTAAACAGTTACCCTGTACATCTCTACATACGACGGAAAGGTCGGCTATGGGTTAAATTTCTATAGTAATGCACAAAAAAAATGCTAGATCAAAACTTAATCCGACCTCGAATAAGAGAGTAATGATTGAAACTAGGAGTGTAACGGTTATAACTGGTATAGTTCACCTTTTGTTTCTAGAACGGATTGCGTGGAAAGCACGCATATTAACATTTTTCTAATAACTAGGTTTTCTAGAGCAAACATTTTTCTACCAGATGAGCAATGGGGACGTCTTCACGTTTTCTATTTCTGCCATAATCATTTTTCGATAAAGAGCTGTAAACCGGTTATAACCGATCATGGAGATTTTGAGAAATAATTTCCTCGAAGTACTGGATCAAGACAAAGAATACACTCATAGTGCTTTATAACTAACAACTAACCAGTTGTTACTAAAATTAGAATCAGTTTTGATTAGAAAAAAAAAAAATTTCCGAAAAAACGCACAATTTCAATCGGTCTTAAGCACAGGTATATTGTGGTCCAGAAGATTCTCCATGCTATTCATAAAAAAGATTTGTCGAAAATAAGCAACTTTGCCACAAATTTCAACAAAAACTTTCATATCGAGGTTGCTTTCTGTTTACAAAGTTTCACGTCGTTTTGGACAAATCTCTATTATGTATAGAATGGAGAATTTGCAGAGCTACAAATGTGTATAATTCGATTTTTCATTGGGCTTCGATCAGCTGTGAAAATCCAAATTTCATGAAAAGTATCGAAAAATTAAAACTTTAGAATAAAGAATTATCTTTTTCTACATAATATCGAACGTGCTAGAAATGAGAAAATAATAAGTTTTTGTTTAGTTTTTTTTACATCTTTTCGACAGAAATGTTGCTCGAAAAGAACAAATGAAACTCGACAAAAGTTATAATCAAAATAAGAAAGGGGTCTCTTTTTCCTTCTGTTTGGGTATCTTCAGTACAACCAAATTTTCTCGATCAGTGTCTACATAAAATCTATATCTTAGTTTTGCGTCGGGAATCAACTGAAATGACGAATAAAAAACCCTTTTTATCATGCTATGTTGCCATGGCAAAACTTCTCTTAATAAGAATAGAAATGAAGTAGATTTTTTATACAAAGTTGTATTTTAATGAAATGAGCAAAATAAGCTAGATTTGATCTCCTTTCGGCCGAGGTTCGGAACCTTCGAAAGGAGATGAAATCTAGCTTATTTTATTCGTTTCATTACAAATTGAAGAAGCAGTTGGGTACATTTTATGTTGAAATGGGTATTACTAACTATTCCTATTGAGTAAATGTACTTTTGATCACCAAATTATTTTTAGATATAAATGATCACCAAATAAAGATACTTTTAATCACCAAATTTGCCAGCATGATCTCACATTTTCACTGAAATATTAACCAAATGAATAATATTTTCACAGTTTTATTTATATCTATTTACAAATTTAGGGCTGTGCTAACTTTTTTGGGTGGTGATTTTCGTTGGTCTAATGGTTGAATACACCAGAAAGTCAATGAATGCATCATTGGCTAGATATTTATCGTTGGTGTCAGTTTATTTATTATTTATCGTTCGCGTCAAAATTGATAGCCATTCCTATTTTCTATTTTTTTCTTTCCATAAGCACTGTTTGTGTGTGATGCTTGACCAACTTTTTACTGGCGCTGTGTCAGCTTAGTGAAGAATAAAAAAAGAGAAAAATTTTCACATCAATCTTTCATAGTAATCCAGTGCAAATAAAGAATATTAGGAAAACTGATCTGAGTTTTCTCTATCTGTTGAGATCTAAATCGAGTATTCAATACGTACGGCAGTTAAAAAATATCTAAAGTTATGTTTCCATTCTTTTCGATTATTTGGCTTGCACAAGAAAATTTTAAAAAACTCTTATTTTACAATGAAAATCTATTAAATAGTGACTCTTTTTACAAGAAGTAGATATGACATTAAGATACCTATGTCATGCTTGAAAAGCGAATTTGGAACAAGTACAAAAAACGATACAATCTCTGCTTTGGATCAAAGTTTTACTTCTGAATGGCTGTTATTGGACGCCATTTTCCTACACGATCGACGATTACGTTGAATGTATAAATGAGTAGGTGTGGAATTTAACGTGCCAGGAACAAGAGAGATATTGTCAAAAAAAGTAGTGTATATGCGTTTGGAACTGCCTTTCTTTCACCATCTGCCGATCCCATCTTGCTGACGGTCGGTGTCATTGTTGTTGTTTCTGAAACCTTTGCCACATTTGTTGTTATTTTAGCATCACCCCGTGTACCAACTGAGGCACAAGCTGTGTTTGATGGATTAGTAGCAGTTACTGCTGAATTATCACTGCTCATTATAAATGCGTACGAGGTGGGGGTCAATTCCGTTGTTGCCGTCTGGAATCCATCTGGTGTGGAAATGGACGTTGTCGGCGGTGTCGATGGACAATTCAAACCAGAGGTGCTTGTGACAGAAATACTTAACGCTCCTGCCGATTGTACGATAGTCAGCTGGCCGGTAAGACAACAGCATTGCGTAGGATCGCATTTCGAATCGTCAAGCTGATACGTACCTGCCCAGTTGGCGAACTGACTGTAAACGAAGCCACATAAAACCAAGATGACAAAACCGGTGACGATTGTTTGCATTGCTAAAGAGTAAAGAAAGATAAATTTTGAGCTTGAAAAAGTCGGTTTGTTTCTTTATCTGCTTTTTTAAGTGGTTCAAATACAGAAAACGTCACTGGAACAAAAACTGCAACTCAGAGCCTCTCGCAAAATAAAGAATATATATGTGGTAGAGCGTAGGGGTTTGGTATTTACCGTAACGTATATTTTGCTTTGAATGTTCGTGGTTACCTTCTTATCAAAGGATACAATTGTAAAAAATCGATGACAGGACATTATTCACGAATATACTTGAATAAACTGTACTTGATCCGATGTGTTCTTACCGAACAAAAAGAAAAAATGAAGTAGAAAGAGAAAAGCATGCACATAACGTACCCAAAAAATAAACATATAACACAAACAGTTCGACTAATCCGTTCATAAAATCGATTCTATAGATAAAATGTATCTGGAAAAATGCGTAAATAATAACGTAAAAACATGACATGATTTCATGACAATAGTAAAAATTATGCGTATTCAGAAGTGTATGAACTTGTAGCGCTTTGCAGCGTTCTGAACTGCCATATTCAGTCTGTATAGTGAAAGATCAATTACAGCTGGCGGGTACATGTTCTGTACAGCTTATAGTTTGGTAAACAATATAAGCACCAGTATTTAAAAATAACAGTATTATCGATGCTTTGAAAGAGGTCAGTGTAAGAAAACATACAACGTAGATCGGTATCCAGATCATTTGTATCTTTGGATATTCACGGTTAAATACTCAATCACAAATAACCATTTTACGGGCTCCGGTTAATAGAAGTCAATTAGTCAACAACAAATAAAGCGAAAATATGTATTTTTGTGTACTCTTTCTTACTAACTAATATAAGCTTCGAATTTCTGGTAAGTACAGAAGTTGCATCTTGCACTCCTGTGTCGATAGATAATGAGCTCGGATTTGCGTAAAATCATACAAGGAAGCCCCCACTACTTTCTCGTATTAGACGTATTTGAAAACCTGAGAAAAGAAAATGTTTCATAAAACTTATTAGTTTGTTCAAGAACTTTTTCCCGTAACCCTTTTCTTGAACTATTTATTAAATTTTTTTCCATAGTAAAATGATTCTGCTTTTCTGTTACAAAATACCAACGGTATTTGGGCAATGTTTACTATTATTCTTCTTTTGAACAGTTAAGTGGTTTGAATAATCATTCATTCATAAAATTAGAGACCGTTTGCAGTCGCTGTTAATAATACCATTAACTCTCCCTCTAGTCAGAGGCGTATCTCAGCCTAGGTAGGTCTAATACGAACCAAACTTTTGGAGAATATTGATCATGTCAAGGCGTGGTAAAGAAATTTTTTTTTGGTTTTTCCTTTTCTGACTTCTAGTGCTTAATAGAACTTTAAAATCCGAAAAACCCTTGGCAGCTTTCTAAGAAATTTTCATTTGTATAAAAAATAGAATCATATTTTAAAAATCGCACTCTGCCAAGCCCTAGCTATAGGTATTATTTACACATTAAAAGAGTATTATCTTTCTCGAATGTGTTGTGTGTGATTACCGAGAATTCCTGCACGTGGCGAAAGCTCTGAAGCTAAAAACCAGTCTTGAGAAAAACATAACATAAGTTTTGATTCTGTTAAATGCGGTTTACTTGAAAGCTATTTGAGCTTTACATAATTTGTTAATTTAAAGCAGAAATTGTTACGTTTAATTTATTCGAAAGTAATTTACACGATGTGCAAGATATTAGATATGGAAGAATACGTTTATTACTCTTGATATTATTCATATTGGCTATTTAAACTGACGCTTCTCATTGAACAAAAACGGCTGTTATTCAATATCCATCACGATCAAAATATGAACTTATCACAGAAAAATATGTAGTAAATTGTCATTGCATCCAAACACGAATAAACACATCATGTATCCAACTACTGACTAATGGAAAAACCTCGCTAAGATTCCTCAGTTTCTACAAAAGATAATGTGTTTCCTTACCATTAGTCAGGCTCATCTGAAAGTATTGCCTGTTTATTCAAATGCAGTTCTGTTTTGATAAAAAGGGGCGACGAATGTAGAAATTTTGAGATTACAGATAATTTGGTAGTCTAATTCTGATTGTAACATTTTCACACAGGAATGTCAACTACGTAGCATCCTTAACAACGTAAATGGGGACATAAGGGAGACTTATTCCCTACAAAGAGGAGACAAGACAAAACGCATCATTTATTGTACAGTGTCATTGAGAAAATTAACGTCACATTAATATAACCTGTCTATCATATCCTTTTATTATTCATTTTTCTTCTTCTATTACTATCTGAAAACGCTAAATTTAACACATGCATCTTTATCAAGTTCAGTTGTCGCTGTTATCAATTCGTATATGTTTTTTCTCAGGAGAAGAAAAGACGAAAGCAATGAGAAACATAACTCACTGATGAAGGTGTTGTAGAGATTTCTGAAGTACCTCTTGCTGTATTCCCTTTTTGCTTGATGATTAGGTACAGACATCTGAAGATCAATCGCATATGCTGCACTACTAATGGAAAACTGCAAATTACAACTAGAATGCTTATGTGGAATCTAATCTAATTTTTGTTAAAAAACTTGTGAATATTATCATAACTTTGTCTTTTTTTTGTTGTCATTGTGTATCGTTCTTATCATGTATCCTTGTCCTGTCTTCTGTCCTCAGTCAATATGTAAATATGTAATGGGTTCGCCTCCTTCTTTTCATTATTTGTACTGAAGTCTTCACACTCCCTTCTCTCAAAATAAAAATTGATAACTAATATTATCATATATTATTCGTCGTCCAACGATTCTTTTGTTAAGACAATAAGCTGGCTTTGTCGATGATTTATTTGTTTGTCTAGGTTTGTAGTTAACTTTTCTGAACTTTCATTTTCTAAATCCGACGTTGTTTATTTCAAACTAATTAGATATACGTAGAGAATAAGCTCGAGGACCGTAGTATGAATTTGAGTTTCACAAATATTTAGCAAGAATAAAATTATTATTGTACTTGATTTTTATTTTGTTTTTACCGTATTGTAGAAAGTGAAAAACTTAATCTTACTAAGATCTTGGTAAGATTTCGTTCACATTTGTCTGAGATCGTGAGACACGAAAATTTTGAGATTTTATAAGATTTCTCGAAGATCGTACTAAGATTATATTGTCTAGGATATTTTTAGGATTTGGTAAGAATTTGTTGTCAACGTACTCTAGATCTAAATTTCGCACTGATTTATTATTTTGATCAAATAAGTTACATAATGACAAATATCTTAATAATGAATGAACGTGATTTTCTAACATTAAAAACAGTTGTTTATATTCCGTGTAGACACCGATCACTTTTGTGTATGTTATTAAATCGGCGTATAAGCGGGAATTCATACAGAATATATAAAATGAATCGAACTTTACTATCATCATGGAACGGTCGTGGCGTACCACGAGAATATCGTTCAACTACGATAATAATTATCTTGTGTGTTTCACTTTTCTTTACACCATCAATAAGTTCAAGACGACTAAAACAAAAAACAATCTGATCATGCAGTTGTCGAAGATGCAGTTTGACACCTTCGTCTATATTATCATCTAATCATATTAGAGTTCGATCCTCACCGCTATTCAAATTCAAGTGATTTTTCGTTTCCACAATATCAGACTCTGTAAACGGACGGCTATTTTTTGCAATATATATCGGATAAATAAAACCATCTGTTATCTATTGTAGGAGAATAAAAGTAGAATAATGATAACGGGTTTTTAAAGTCAACAATACGTAGACGATAACCGACTACATGAATACTGGGATAAGACGAAAGCTTGAAATAACATATTCTAATGAATGTATTACTAAAAAATTTGTCACCGTTAATCATTGTTTTTTATTTCGGCAGATCATCCATGTTATTCGAATGTTTTCTTCTCTAGAGGATAATACATATTTGAGTTTTAAAGAAATATGATATCCTAGTAATCTTCCAGACTACTTTGAAAGGTTCATAGCGTTGATTTTTGAGACTAATTTGCAACTTACAATTAGTTACAATTACTTTCCTTAAACAATGCACACAGTTCTTCCGCTGTAGCATGTCGTTTACTGGGATACTTGAATTCAATTAAATCAAGTAATTTATCTTCGGTCCATGTATCATCCCACACAGCCATCGGTGATCACTTAATCAACAATTTTCTTTCAAATATCAATAGAAAAAGCGTGGAAACAAACAAAGCATTTTATGTGCAAACTCTTAGAAGATGTCTTACGCGTTTTTAACCTCAAGTAGAGCTATGATTGATAGCTTCCACTCTCGAGAAATACTGAAGTATATCGGATGAAACGACGAGCTTAAAAACATATAATGACAAGGTTGATTTTCTTAAGTGTTTTAAAAATACTACTTTTGTAAACCGACTTTCGGACGTCCTTTTTAGGTTTTGTACTGCACAACGTTTTCCTCTAATATTTCACATCGTACGGTAGAAAGAAAACAAGTCTATTCGTCTAATCTCTATCTAAATCAATGTAATCTATTAGTGTCATCTCAATGAAAAAAAACCCTCTTTAGTTTGTATTGAAAAATATTGGTTTCTACGGTTTGTTTTAAGAAAAATTGCCGTGTGCGTGATTTGTTCGAACGGTTAAAGAACAGCGTCTTTCTATACATTGTTTTCACTCTGATATTTTTATTTTTTCTCGAGGCGTGTTCTGTTACTCGCCGAGATACCATAATATACTGAAATATCGCTTAATAGCGGGGAAAAATCTGATTCTCTCTTGAATGCAAAGAGCTGGCAGTGCTTTCTGAAAAATATCCTATCATATCAGAAGCTTCTTTTGACTCAAAGACTCTGAATTAAAGATCTGTACAGGAAATTCATGGTTGCAACCAAGGACGCGCACAGGTAGGCTCGAAAAAATGGCGGACGGACAACTGTCCTCTTAGATTTTTGAAAATTTTTTTTGAGAAACAAAAATTATATTCTGAGATTTGAATTATTTGTAATCGAAATATACACACTGAAAGCCATACCAAAAGCAGGATAACATAATATACACACATTGACGAGAAATTTCTCTTCGTGCATGTCATATCAGTTGCAAAAAAATGACATATCAGAGTGAAAGGGCCTAAAAAGTTTTTAAAAAACTTAGTTGAAAAAGGTATAGTTGCCCTGTTTCTTACTGCCGTTTTGAACCGGCCGGCGCAGTCCAACCTCTTATTTTTTGAGAGCTTTCAACTGCAATTTACATTAGCTTGAACAAAAATATGAAATACGGAAGAACATACTACTTCTTCATAACAATCAAAAAAATCAAAAGAAATAGTAAAAAGTTAACGCACAATACTATCTACAGAATCGAATCAAATCATTTTTTTCTGCGCACATCAACTTTTTTGACTTTTAGTTTAGTTTAGTTTATTCTGACAAACCGTCATGAGTTCACAGCCACTAGTAGAAACAAGTAATTAAACAAAACCCAAGCAAAAAAAGTGGAGCTAGAATCGGGCGGGTTGGACCTAGATAACACGGTTTTCGACCCGGTTAAGCTAGATCCACCTTAAAACGTTTAACCTAGGATCGGGCGGTTCAACCTACTTTTGGGCGGTTGGGGAGGTTATAAGCTAGGTTAACCGACCACTTAACCGATCGATCGAGCTAGCTCTAACCGCCCACTTAACCGATCAATTAAGCTAGTTTCTGGTATCAAATAGATTAAACGCAGGGAGGTTATCAGCTAGCTCCAACCGCCCACTTAACCGATCGATTAAGCTAGTTTCTGGTATCAAATAGATTAAACACAAGGAGGTTATCAGCTAGGTTAACTGCCTACTTAACCGACCGATCGAGCTAGCTCCAACCGGGCAATTAACCGACCGGTTCAGCTAGTTCCAGACATGAAATGCATTAGATACGGGGAAGTTATCAAGTAATCTACAGGTAAACCGGGCGGTTACAGTGCCTAGTTAACCGGGTAGCTTAAAAAGTAAGAAGAAGGAATATGTGCCTAACGAGAATCGTAAGATGTAAACGTCTTTTCTTTCTATACATGGCTAACGTTTGGTTACGAAACGAAACAAAATGAGTAATGCTATTCTCTTTTCTTCCACTACTTTCACATTCATGAATGTGAAAGTTTTATCGTAATGGCTATTGGTACTCCCGGGAGTGGCAACTAGGAGCTATTTCCGTCGCCCGGCAAACTTAGTGTAAAAGCTATGTCGGACAAGTGGTTTATTCTCGGGAGCCGAGCATTGTAAATTAAATGTTATTCTTTTAAAGCTTTTTTCCTTTTTGAGTTGTTTGTAAGTGAGTTCTAATGCGCGAGAAGTATAAGTTATTTCAAGTTTCTCTCCAGTGCGATATGGTT